>OMKZ01015633.1:22115-58606 GCA_900302535.1 Neoniphon sammara | reverse complement strand
GGGGGGGGGGGGGGGTTTTTGTTTTTTTTTTTTTTTTTTTTTTTTTTTGTGTTGATTCAGTGATTAAAACTTCCATCCCTGCCCGATGCTCATCTGCAGCGAGCAATCACTGTCTTGCCTTCATTCAGCCTTTATAGTCCTATTTGCCCTTACTCAACCTTTCACTTTCCCACTCGGTACACTGAAAATGCCACTCCACTCACTTGCTGTCTTAGCCTGCGCATCTCTTCATTCAAACCCAACAACCGATACTACATCTCAACTCAATCACACCATTTCAACTGAGCCCACAGTCCACTGAAAAGCCATTTGAAGCCATAATCAATTTTATCCAAATCAATAACTCCTGGTAAAAGAGAGAACATAGTGACAGCGCTCTCATTGAGTTGTCAGTCAGACCGTATGCCCTCTCACTCTCTGTTGTCTGCTATCTGGCTCAGCTCAGTTATCTGAAACACACACACACACACACACACACGCACACACACACACGTACAATTATGTAGTGTTCAGCCATACCAGTGTTTCGAGGAAAATTTCTCCCTCAACATGTTGATTCTAATTACATACCACCTTGAACACTGTTTGCTTTTATTAACTATAAACTCTCGCTTTACAGCTCTACTGCACACAAGACTCTTTTTAGAATCAACAATCATTGCAAACCCATGAAAAAGTGATTTAATCATGTCTATCATGGCTATACATGTTGACATTTGTTGTTAATACCGCATTACCACAGTGATATAAAATATATTTGTTTTTCGCTCTCGTGGAGCAGCACGGCCCTACAGCTGGAGGTTTAGCGTCTACTTAATTCTTCATCTTATTTGTTTCTGTTACTCCAACTGGCAGACTGGGAGGAAGAACTGAAGATAATTGAAATGATGTCATTAAACAATTTTGATATTTGCAGGAAGGGTGTTTGTTTATCGCAGCATTACCACTGCAGCATTCCAGTGACAGATAATGTGGGTTTTGCCAGTGTGATTTATGGGTACAAATGGAAGCTGGGAGTGTCTCACAAAAATAAATGCCTTTGCTTGTATATACATACAGATTTTAGGACTGGAAGAACTGATCTAAAACTCATTTTCAAAGTAATGTATGCAGCCTCTAATGTTTTTCAGGAAATGAGGACATGCCTCATTTACCACCAACTATGGAAATATGATATTTTTATTTAACAGCATGATGAATGTGTAAAATATAACAATAATACCAGACAGGGTGTTCTTTACTGTGGTAATGGATACATGGGTGATGCAGTGATTGTGAGGTGTATTATGGCTTCTATACAACAATGAATGTTTACTGGCTACTGCAACCAGTCAAGTACAGATAGACATATTTTATTAGAATCATCAGCATTGCTGGAATGTATCTTTGCCCAATCATATTGCTTGGCTGAAAGTACAAATTGAATAAAGGACAATAAATTACTCTCAAAATTCACACCCCACTAGCAGTCTGCAGTTTTTCTGAACTAAACTCCAGAGTGAATGCATGTGTGCAGGGGCTTGAAAAGCCTTTTATTGAATCTAAATCCAGTATCAAATCTGCCTGCTGAATCTGAATCTTTTTGAATTTCTTATCAAAAGTTTTTACATAACTCGTTGGGGAAAAAGGACAAGGGGAAAAAAAAACAGAAACATGGCACTCATTAAATTTAACATGATGGTGTATTGAAAAGTGCTTATTCATCACACTTGTGCACTCCCCCTTAGTTGACAGGGCCATGACACAAATACTACATTTTGCTGATTCCTCGTTTAATTTTGAGAAGTGTGCCTACAATGACAACCATTTCATTTTAATGACAACCATTTCTCTTTAAAATTTGTGGATGATCCAGTCATTGTTAATAAGGAGAATGACACAAGCCAAGGACCTGTAGTGGATGATCTTGTGGGCTGGTACATCAAGGTTTTTCTTCAGCACATGTATCGACTTCAGACGCCTCCCTCTTGTTCTCCAACACACTGTTGTTAGGGGTCAGGCTGTGGGAAATTGTGTCTTATTATAAATACTTAAGTACTGTAATAGATCATAAACTGTAGTTTGAGAGACACACATATCTGCAAAAAAGGTCATCAGTGTCTTAACTATCTTGATATACTTGCAAGTTCAAGGTAGACACATCATTTATGGCTTTGTCCTACACAGCATCCACCGAGTCTTCATTTATCTGCTGGTATGGTCACCCTAGTATCCTTAACTGACCTCTATATTAGGCACTACTACTTTGTCAAATTCTCTTAAACCCAAATTCCCATTTCTTCCCTCTAGGCTATGGGTTGAGTATCCTGAATTCAAGACAAACTGGTATAAACAAACATTTATACCAACAGCAATCAGCCTTCTTAATTTAAGGGTAGAGAGGCAGTGAAGGAGAAATGCTGACTTTAACCTGTTTTCCCCCTATTCTACTCTATACTTACGCTGTTATTTGGTTGGGACAATAAAGTTAACTTGAACTTGAACTTGAACTTGAACACACTTTCAAACACGTGCTGATCTGCCATGCTGTCAAAAACACTGGGAAAAAGGGGCTGAGCAAGCATGACATCACTGTGGGGCACGGGGGCTTTGATAAGAGGATTCCTTCGATTTGGGGATTAACAAATTTGGGTATTTTTCTAACTCGGAACCAGTTCCAAAATGGAACCGGTTAACAGAAACTCCAGACATGTGGTTTGGTGCAAGAATGAACCCCCTGAAGGCTCAGAGGGCCATCATTAAAGATTAGACAGGCTGACTGATGTGTCAGTTTTTCTCAGGCCCTTTTCAAAGTTATGTTAGGTTCTCCTCTATCTTGAAAGAAGCAATATTAATCTCAACAGACAAGTCAAAATGACAACCGTTTGGCACTGAACAAAGCTAATTTGTCAGATTTGATTCTGAGTGTTATTCTTCTACAGATAGCAGATTCCCTTAAAGAGAGGTCTCAGGGTTTTTAAGCCTCATTAAGTGTCATTCATTTACAGACCCCACTTATCAGCAATGTGAATATTTTTACATGTAACTGATGTTCTTCAAATAAACAACCCTGAAACTGGTTGATTTGCTGGTTGCAAAACAGCATGCCTAAATGCGAACACAGAAGTCACATCAGAAACACTAATTGTAGATTGCACATTAATTGAATGAATAAATACAACATTTGCTCTTCATTCAGTTATTCATACTAAAACTTCTTAGGGATGATGAATTTTATCATGCCTTTTGTTTTGGACTTATTTTTTATCCTCTGATACACACTACAGTATCTGTGCAGTTGCAGCAGAGTGATTCTGACCTCTTGTATTGTACCACCCTTGGGTCACAGAAACACTGACAGATTGGGTTCAAGTAAGCGTAAACTTGTGGGAAGATATTAACATTTGACAGGGACAAACAAATAATTTCAACAGAAACATAATACAAATAACTGGAAAACTTATACAGTCTCACAGCTGAAAATCCTCAATGGAACAAATTAATTCACCCTAAAATTAAAGTTTTCACTCACCTTCATATTAGAAAAACCTTCACTGAACTTCGTCTAACCTTCAAACTCGCCCATTGAGCCCTAAGAGATCCATTTCAAATCTCTCCTTAACCAGTGAAATGGACAGCGCCAGTTAGAGTTCCACTAAGGGCATAATATGACCATCAATTTTTTTCTGAACAGCTTGTGCAGCACAATCCAAGTGGCTACACGATTTCACTGTGAGTCTGAAACGCTTACATACTTGATTATCTTCTTTATTCTACATCTACTCTCTCCAGCTGCCTCAAAGTCTGAAATAAAGTAAGGGGTCAAGTCAGTGCTAAAGTATATTACATGTGAGAATGAAGACAGACTTGTAGTCGGGCCATCTCACACTGTCTTTCTTTTCAAGTCAAAGTAAGATGGCCCATGGTCTGATCATATGGCCTATTACCTTGGGGCCTGTAGACAGTGGTCGTTGCTGTGTCACAATAAAATAACTGGTCCATCAAGGTAGACTCAAACACAGGACCGTTGTCTAGCAGTATCATCACTGGACAGCCCCATATCTGGATCAGGTTTTGCTGCACTTGTGTCGTAGCAGCTGCTGCCATTTAACAACATTTAACAGTGCAGGGGAGTTCTGAATTGTCATATATCTTTGCTCAACCTTTGACAAAAGAAACTCCAGTCCAGTAGGCAACCATGTGCCCTGTGGAAATGTGGTGAAAATGTGGTAGTGTTGTGGTGGCAGCAGGAGCTGCAGCCTACCACAACATCTGCCTTGTATGTGGTTCTTTCACCTACTTCTGCAAGAGCCCTTGTTTGGACTGTGATTCAGTCTCAAAGGCGCCAGCAGGATGGATGTGGTGTCACTTGTCTGGCCTTTTCTGGGTGTCATATGTCCTTGTTGCAGTGATTAACATACATCCCAGAGCGCAGGATTGGCTTGTTGACGCATCACCTAATCGTCTGGCTTGTCCTCCGTGCTGTCAGCTTCCTTTGGGATAGTAATTATCCTGCTTCTGCTATGGCACCATGGAAATTTACACATAATATCAGTGTTTCTGTTGGAAACACCTGGTCAGTACTTGATGGTAAACTGGCAGTTTACTAATTAGGCAACACAATTTTGCTCAGCGGTCCCAGGACACTCTGTATCCAGATGGAACAAAGGGTTGTTGTCAGTGAAGGCTGTGAAAGTGAAACCCCATGAGTAGTCCTAGAACTTGGAAGTCATGGTCCACCTGAAGGCTATAGCAGCTCTACCTTTAATTTTGTCACTTTTCCCCACAAAGGCTCCTGCTTGCGTATGCAGTGACTCACTCTTGACCATACAGCACCTACGCGAGGACTGCCCCATGGCTCTCAAGGCTTGCATCAATATAAAGAGGTAATGGCTTTGAGAAATCAGGCGAGTATGGCATATTTCAACCTCTCAAAAGTGGCTTAACATTCTGACCATGATCCCGCCTATCTTAGGTTGTTGTACTGCCCAGGAGGATGTACAAGAACACTGATACCTCTGAAGAGGCGAGAATGAAATGCCCACAGAACTGTAAAACTGTAAACTGTAAAACACAAAACTGACCAAGCCCTCTTTACAGTCCCAAACCAGGGTTTGAGCAACTTGCTATTCTGTCCCATCCCTGATTCTTTCCTCTAGCACAAAGCCATAGGGATGACATTGGTCTCTCTGAACATTTTCCCAGAGTATCACATAACTCTGTGCCAGAACTTCAATTGACTCAACTTGTCGTGTTACTTCCATGTCAGTCTTTCCATCTGTGATTTCCTCCTAGGCAATCCATCTGCAGACTGCAGAGGCATGCTCCTACTCCCCTAGGGACATGGAGGAAGCTGTGACCCTGAATTCTGCTATTTCTTGATGAGCTCCCCTGAAAAATGCTTCCCTCTGTTATTACAGTCATTACAAGGATTCCTCATTCACTGTCTGGGCATTCATCCTTAGCAATGACACCTGCCTTACCAGGGACTTACATCCCAGCCACAGACGCATTCAGGATGGCACAGCCTACATAGGGGATCTTCAAGCCATTGGCACCCTTACTTTTTGGTATCTTCCCAGCAACTTTCCCAACTATTACTCGAAGGTTTAGTTGAAAAGACTTTTGGGCTGGCCCAAATGAGTGAGGCCCTCCTGGTTCCTGTTCTCACTGTAAAAAAGCTCAATTGGATCAAGAATGAAAGCCTTTACACCTTTCCTCTTGTTGCCTGCACTTAAAGAACCAGACTATGCTAGGGACATAGGCTTTCTACAGTGTTACCTCAAATGAACTAAAATTTCCTGAATAGTATGTCTGTGCTGGCTCTAAAAGTAAAACTTTCCTTCTTGCATTCCCTTGATAAAAAGCACTTTCTGCTCCTCACCAAACCCCTGAGACCTCAATATTGCCTAGTGTGCCAGTGTCAATCCCCAAATTTAATCTGGCTTGCCTGCCGTGGGAATTTAGACATCAAGGGTACCTCAGTAAACCATGGCATGACCATTGTGTTGATTAATGTCTGACTGTTTTGCCCGGAGGCACCATAGCTTTCTTCACCGTGTGTGGTCGGTGATCCTGCTCACATAAAACATATTGTTGTACATGTCCACAAACGTTCCTGTAACTACTTATAATAAACACATTTCCTATCCTTTCGACTTACATGATTATCTATTGACCTGACAGTATTACAACTCCCAGTTGGGAAGCTAAACCTTTTTCTCCTCTCCTGGGGTTTTCCACTGTAGCAGAAAATGTAACAGATTCTTCATCTTTCAAATATAATTTTATGCACTCCATTGTTTATTCATAGCAGATAAGCACCTTCTTACTGAACCCTCAATAGCTTCAGTACTGCTCTTGGTGTGAACCACATCCTTGGCTGGTCCTCTGTTTTGCCTCTTTATCAGGCCAACTCAGGGTGTGGAGCACAGCTGGGGACAATAGCAGGCCCTCTGCTTTTATACGAACTGTAAAGTCCAGTCATAAGAGGCTGTTGTTGGCTCAAGAATTGACAGACATGAAAGAAGGGATTTAGATGTTGACCATACAATTGCTCCACTCGGCATTGAATCTTACGAGCGAGGCCTCGTATCAAGCTGTCACACCACCTTGCTCTCTGTAAAGCCTCCAGCACAGCTTCAAGTTAAAGGCATCTCCTCGGGGTCAGATGTGTCATATTTCCCACATGTTCACGCAGTCTTGTCAAGTTCTCTGTGTGGTTCAACAGTGCGGCTGCTGATGGGATAAACAGTAGAAATGCTGTTCTGACATATAGACCATTAAATTCGCCCCTGCGGCTGCTTCACTACAAAACTTCAAACACCAAACAGGAAACACACAGGTCACTACTCGGCCAAATCGGGACTTCAATTAGGCAAAAACAAAGGGTTCTAGTGCAGGCTACTACTAGCTTAAGGAGACAGTCCCACCCACACAGCAGTGTTATCTCTCCCACCACAGACATGCATGCGCTGCCTGGAGCTACTCAGTAGACACACATTTGGCATTGGATGCTCTTGTTTAATTATAGCTCTTCAGAGTAACACTGCACATTACCTTAATTTTCCCTCATTAATGTTTGTCATAAAGCATCCCTCAGCTTCTCCCTCTACCCCAATCTTCAGTTTGTTGATTTTATTAGGTAAACATGAGGCACAATGGTTTGTAAGTAATGATGTGAAATGATAGCTGCAGGGTATCTGTTGAATGAAAGCCATGGAGTTGGCAGGGCAGAAGATGAGCCACCTAGACAGCTGGGTAGTGGGTCTGTAGCACAGTATCATCTCTCTTCCAAAATGATAATGTGATAGTCATTTAGAGAAAAGGAGAGATAATAATTTAAAGGCCAGAAAAAGAAAAGAGCCACTGGTTTTGCCAAGATTGTTTCACTATTGGCTCTGTTTATATATTTTGTTGTGTAAAAGACATTACTGAACCCTTGAACTGACAGGCTGAATATTTGATAAAAGAGCTGCCAGCAGAGTATATAACACAAAAATATTTCTTTAAAGTGTTCTTGAATCTATAAAATGGTTTATTTGAGTTATAGTGGGATCTGACAGTTTCAAATTGGCTGTGAAGTTCGACATTTCAAGAGTGATAAATATACCTTATTATTACCTTAGATTATTAATCATAATATAAAGGCATTATATTTATATTCTTATGGTATTTTAAATAAAAGATTAAATTTGAAGTGCAAAAATGTGTAAATAGTTTTTGGAGGATATTTTTACCCAACTTCATTTTTCAGCTGCTATTCTTTCCCTTTTCTATTGCATTCATATGAATGACTAAAGGGTTTCTCCAGATTCAGGCTTGTCTTCAAGGGTCTGTAAAAAGATGTCAAAATATCATCTCCAGCAGGCCTTGTGTAAAGCTGCCTGTGCAGGCACTCTGTCAGCTAGTGAGACAGTGCAGTCGCTCTCCCTGACTCCCAGTTTTTTCATCTCATTCTAGAAACAGGAGAAGGTTGCACTGACAGTGAGTAAATAAGCCAATTGCTCTTCAGTTGGGTAGGGGGGCTGCTCAGAGTGTTTGTGTAGATAGAGGGCTGTGTGAATGTGGGAAAAAATTACTCTGTCACCACAGTGCATCACCCAGAGCACCAGGGGGGCTGGACTGCTGAGACATAAGCAAGGCCTGGGGCCTTTTGCCCCCTGCTATGATGAGGTTAGACCGAGGGGTAAACTCTTCCCCAGGCCTGGCCACATGACATGGAGATAAAACTTGGATCCTGGGGAAAACAGAAGAGCGAGCAAATTTTTTTTCAAGCAAGACCTTGGCAAGTAAATCAAACAAATATGTTTGAATACATGAGTTCCAGTTCGACACCCATTACTGGGGAACGAGTGTGTGGGGACAAACTGAAGACATCAAATCTGTGGAATTGAATAAACACAGGCATGAACCAGTAAATGTTGAACAGTTGTACCGCTCTCTCTCTTTCTCTCCAAAGCAACAATAAACAGTTTCTCAATACTATGCTAACACATAGCATAACAGCGTAAGACAGAGAAAAAAAAAGGGAAAATACTAAAAGTGAATTTCACTCAAAAAGATAGCATAAATTTAGAAATAGAGTGGAGGGAGGGAGCGTAGAGAGAAAAGGAGGCAAGGAGGAGAATGGAGAAAGTCTGAACTAATGCGGAACAGCCTTTCTTCAGCTGTGATGTCCTTCAGGCACGTGCACAAACACACACATGCACACACACACAACAGGTCACACACTCAGGCCTGAGGGGAAGCCTACGAGCATCTCTAAACAATTTAAGACCCAGTGCATGAAGGAGTGAAGGAGGGAGAGAAGCCACAGAAAGCAGCATGGGCAGCGCCCTGTTACATAACCAGAACGCTTGTCCAAACTCCACACCACAGGGGCCATTTAAATTGTCTGTGCATAGAGTCAGAGGTTAGAAAGGGGGAGCATAGCAAAGTGGTGTAAAATCTGAAGTGGACAGACAGGCAGGGTCAGATGCAGGCAAGGAATGGGGCAGAACTGAGTCACATGAAGGGGAACCCAAGAACTTGGCTGTGCTGTATAAGCTACACTAACAGTATCTGTGTCATTGAAATGTATTGCAGGTGCCACAAGTGACTGTGATGCCCTGTCAATCCTGTCAGAGAAATTGAAGCTTTCAAGGGGGGCTGGGGGGGGACACAGGACGTACACTCAATCTTTTCAATGTGGCGATGAGCTTTGACAAACTCACACCGTGTCTCTTTACTCTTTCTAATCACTTGTTATCTTGACACTTCAATGAACTCTGAGATGATACCACTCCTCAGTATTCATTGATGAGCAGTTCTTATTCAAAGCTATGGGTCATCCAATTAGAGAGAACCTAGACAAGGTCATCTGCACCTGTACATACAGAATGAAGACCAGCGGATCTCAAAGGATGCGGTGTCAGTTCCTTTGTCAGGTTTACAAAAGAGCAACATGAAACTTCAAAGATATTTTGAAATTGGAAACCATACTAGGAATAGTAATTTCAGTGATGTGCTGGACCTTTGATGTTTCCCCTTTGTTTTATTTTTTTTTCCCTCTACAGTGTAATGGGCATCTGAAAAAATCTACCAGCACTATTCAAAAGTCCCCTGTGGTGCTGATTCTGGTCCTTGATAAATCACAGCGACAGAACAAGCCCCTGCCATTCTCTTTCTCAATGCATATGGAAATGTACATGTCAAACAAAAGGGAAGTGCAAAAAATACACACCCGCACATATGATCATGCTGCAAGTGCATACACACACACACATACACTCACACACACAAAGGCACGCAGACAAGATGGATAGCTTTAGTCAATCTTTAGATGTAACAGAGGAGAAAGGGGTAAGTTGAGCCTGCGGGTAAGAAAGCCAGGTCTCGTCTTTTTGTAACCATACACAACATTATCTGTGCGATCGCAAATTTCGGAAGAATGACTCATTTCATTGAATCTGCAATGAAGTCCTTGGAGAAAGTGGTAAGAGTGCTGCATGTTTGCTATGTCAGGTGATGTAAACATGATAAACATGTCATGATTTTTGTATCTAAATAGAATTAGATGGTTTTGAGGCTTTATTAGTTTGACGCTTGGCACAACTATGGGTCTAATTACCTGTGTGAAGCGGTTAAATAGTGCCAAAATAGTGCTGTGCCACAAGCCCTGGGGCAAGTTGAACAAATGTCTCAGCTAACCCAAAATAAATAGACTGACATTATATATTGTCAATTTAAAAGAGCTATTTTCTGACATATAGCAGATATCATTATGCCAGGCAAAATAAACAGAGTGCAGCCTTCTTGGAGGATCTATTACGAGCAGCCAGTATAGTCAATTCGATCAGTGGCAAAAGAACAAAAAAATGACAATGAAGAGATATGAGAAAACTGACCGAGGCTATGTGCCAAGTGCAGGCCATCACAGACACACCCGGATACACAGCAGGGTAAGTTGATCTGTTTCTATGGATGCAAGACAACCTGACGTAGCACCAAATATAAAACATGGATCATACTACCCCAATTCCTCCATACTACAGCAGTGTTTGGGACAAATTAGACTAGGAGGCAGATTCCTGGCACTTGCACAGCATCTCCAAGGGTGTGTTGTTCTTTGCACAGTACACCTCACATACAGTGAGTCCCTTGCACACACACACCCTTGAGATAAAGGCGAATGATGTAATAGAATTGTATTACAGGCAGGCAGAATTTAAAAGGAAGAAAAAAGTGTGTTGTTTAGTGTTTTGCTCTAGGCCACTTTGTTACTGACAGTAACCACTTCAGGAACCAAACCTGTGACATTCCCATTACAGGAGGCTTCTACAACCACTTGGCCATCCTGCCGAGCTAAAAAGATCAAACCTTTACACCTCGTCCACTTAATGTGCTATCTGGACTGTTTGGTGACTTGGTGAAAATTGCAGTGAGTCAAGGTATATAATCTTTGGAATAGAGATCTCCACCACATGTTTACCGAGAGAATTGTACAGAGCGACTCCATCTTCAACGTGACATTTTGCGAAGAATAGTTGCAAGGGAGAAACAAACGACAAAACTTGAGAAGGTTCACAGAAATTGAATCAAAGAAAAGTGTTTTTTTTTCCCGGGACTTCTTGACGGCGACAAGAAGACACAGCAGAGAAAATAACAATACAAACTCGCTACATGGCTTTATAATCTAGCGCTTGAGAGGAGCAAACAGAACCCTATCTCCACCCAAATCCAATTAAAGTGGAAACAGGATAGGGGCCAGAGACACATTTGTATCTACAGATTCAATCTCCGCTGCTTTTCAGAAGCAACAATGGATTATTACTTTATTTGAATACAACAATTATTGCAACGATCAGCTTTCCACCTGCCAGACATTTGATTGTCAGTGCAATTTTCTGTACCCATTTGAAGACAGAGCACAGATCCTGCCTGAAACCTTTTCTCTCTCTCTTTCTCTTGCCAGTGTAGCTCTTGGCAAGGCCAGCCAGAAAAACGGCTTTTCTGCAGCCACATGACCAGTGTTTGGTCAACAGGTCCCCAGACTGGGCTTAGCTGATGCACGCACGAACGAACGCGCACACACACACGCATGCACCTGTCCCCGCTCATACACATACATAAGCAAATACGCTCCCCTCTGGCCCAGGAAGGGAACAAGGCCCATGAATCTTGTGAGATACACACACTGCTCACTCCCATCCATTACAACAGTACCCCAGAGGTCCTCCTCGTGCCCATTTGTCTCCATGGTGTCACGGCAATGGGCTTTCCTAGTCGGCACTGCACTCTCCTTAGCTCAGCACAGCATACAGTCTCTGTACTCGCTCGAGCTCCACAGGTCTGAGAAACACAAGCACTACATGCAAACAAACAGGAAGCTGAGAAAGGACAGAGCTAAGCCACAGTTGGCTGAATACGACCACAGTAACTCATAATCATCTGCAGACATACTGCCTATAAAATATGCCACAGTCAGTGATTGCATTATGAGCATCCAAGGGGTTGAGTGACTCTGAGACTCAGTGTCCCTTAATGTTTAAGACTGGACTGATGATCAGATTATTTTGATTGGGGTCTTTGACCTCACCGATCAAGTTCCACGTTCAGCTAGCTGCAATATGGACTGTCAGAACACATATTGATTTTCTTTAATGGCGCCATTACACTGTTTCCATGAATTATATGTAATTGACACCGCAGAGGATTAACTGCATCATTCCCAAGATGATTGAGTGTGTGCTTACAGCACTCATAGAGGTCCATCCATACCATGCGAACTTCCTCATGCTGTTGAACAGGTGTGGACGTGTACATACACGTCTTTGTTTATGGACTTTCTGGGAGACAATTAGTATAATCATGTGAACAGCAGGTTGCACCCATATTTAAAACTATTTGTCTGGGGGAGTGCATGAAGGGGAAACTTGAATATTTATCACTTTTTTCTTTTTACCCAAGCTGTCCCTTTCTCTCATCTCCCCCACACTTCCCCCGTCCTGTACAGACACTTACACTGTCAGCTCCCTTGCTATATAAACCTGTTTCTGTAGCAATAACGATCCCACTTCCAGTCTCTGCATGTTTGTAAAATGTCTTTCCATGGCTAACATGATGTGAAGTTGATAAATGTGACAGGTATCCCTAATTATAACTGAAGACCTTTTTTGACCTTGAAGCATTTGACCTTGAAAAGATGGAGTCAGTTGCCAATAATGATGATCGTCACATTAAAAGCAGAACAGTATTGTTGAATGGGAGCCATCCAGTGGTTTAATGTATGTTAAGTGCTTAATCTATTGGGTGATTGAATTTAGAAGACAATGAATTTTGTTCTTCGAGGCGGACATGTAAATTCTTAATTGATGTTTTCCCATGAGGAGACTGAAATGTCAAACCCATAAACACCTGAGTAAATCAGATGAGCACGACCACCACAGCAATCATTGATCCCTGCGCAGCATCTGTTGATACCGCAGCAGCACTGCCTGCAATTTGCCCACTGCACTGTGATTAGTACAGCTTGAAGCAGCAGGCGTGCTATCTTTAAAACTCAGCCCGGTCCCGGTAAGGCACAATGATGCATGGCATGGAGATAATTTGGATGCTCTGCCATAGCTAAGGCAGTGGTGTTTGAGGGTCTTAATCAGGTTCATAATCCTTTATTCTGTGCTTTCCTAGTGTTGACTAGAAGAGTGGAGAATGCCTGGTGACATATTGGGAATGGTATTTTGTAAAGCATCATTAAAAGCACAGAATGTTATGGTCACTTTCAAATATGTAATATTTTTAATTTGACCTAGAGCACCACAAATGCTAAAATCTGATAATCTGGCTGTACAAATGTCATATAACTGGATATTTATTTATGAACCATGTATACATGAATAAATAAAGATTTGTTGTTCATGAATGTGAGTGGAGCCTGTTATGTCATGGTTTATAACATGGTTTATGCAATCATTTTGAAACATGACCCTATAAGTTACCTCTTTTGGAGTAAAATCAGTTATACCAGTACAAAAGCGGGTGCATATACATTAAAACTGTATAAACTTTATTTATAGCATGCACACACCAAAAAAAGGTGGTCCCATGGAAATTTAGACACATTTCATATTGCAAGGCTGAAATGCATTTTCATCCCTTCACTTTAAATGTTCATACTCCTTTCAAATTGTAAAATAAAATAAAATTTCCAATTGTTTTTTTCTTTGATTCACACATTGTAACTGTCAAAATCTGACAAAGGCCTATGGCTGAATCTTTTGATGCTTTTGCCTAATACCACAAATAAGCAGCAGTTTGGTTCAATCAGTCATCCAAAATGCCTTGAAATAGGATGTGTACACATTTCAAACTTATGTCGCAATGGGAGGGAAACAAACCCATAACCCTGGCAGTCAGTGCCATCCCACAAGGTATATTCTAATTTTGCATTTTGAGAGGGTTTTTGTTGACTGCAGCTGCATATTTTAATACTGACATGTTAATGTTAATAAGACAGCATGTGCAACCTATTCCTGACTAAGATAATGCAATTCAGTCCAGTTAGTCAGCCAATCTCATTCTAAGTGCAAAATCAATTATAAATCCATTACAATCTAATTTTCAACCTAACTATGAGCATGTAATCGCCATAATCTAAATTAGAAATAGAAAAACAGGTGTCAGAGTTAGATAATCACCAAGTCACTCCACCTTACTTGAGGCTTGAAGAATAGCTGTATTCTCCCTGCTTCAAATTAATGCTTACAGGATGCCAGACACAAATAAGGGCAGAAAATAACATGCTAGACCTGACTCCCAAGGGAGAAATCCATATTTACCCAGCAGAAGTATCACCTTCTTTTTTTCCCCAGCAGGCTTTTGTGCATGACTGAATAAAATGTCCCAATTCAGAGACAGTTGCAGAGCCAACAGGTCATTTCCATGGTTGCTGTATGAATAACAGGCAGGAAGACTGACAGTATGGACAGAGGCATTCATATAGAGAACTGCTTCCCTTTGACACTGCCTATCACAATATCTCATTCTAAAATGTATAAAATACATACTATATATGGCAGCTTTTAGGAAG
The DNA here is from genome assembly GCA_900302535.1 of Neoniphon sammara. Classification (NCBI taxonomy): domain Eukaryota; kingdom Metazoa; phylum Chordata; class Actinopteri; order Holocentriformes; family Holocentridae; genus Neoniphon; species Neoniphon sammara. The sequence goes on along the minus strand of OMKZ01015633.1, from coordinate 44,058 downwards.
TCAGAGAAGTACTGGTTAAAATAAGTAATGTCAGCAGGGAGATATAGGGAGGTGATCACAGACAAACTCAATCGATATTTTCAAGCATGGCTGAAAAAATAAATAAATAAAAGCTACCTTTTCTTCACCATTTTAAGACAGCTTTAATCCATCTCAGCACACAACGGGCAACAGATGCAGTGTTCAGCAGAAACGAGATGGTTATCAGAAGAAAAATGGGGAGGCACAGCCTCACTGATGTTCTGCTTTAATACAACATGAAAGTCAAGTTTGCAGGGGGAATGTGTGGCACATCTGAACCAGACCTCGGGAGATAGGGAGCATTGTGGGCCAGTTTCTGAATAAATCCTCTACACAGTGCGACTCAGAAAGCCAGGGTTACTAAAGATGTAGTGTACATCCTCCACTTACCTTTAACAGGTAGAGGTCAGGATCGGGTGCTGCATGGTACAGCTGTGTCATTTCAACATGCAATCTCTGATATAATGTTAGAAAACAGAAGAAAGTACTCATAAAAACAAAAATGTGATTTTGATTAAACATTTTTATTCTCACTATTAATTGTCCAAAAAAGGCAGCTACAATTAATTCAAAAAAAGAGGTACAGAATATATGGATAACACCTTCTATCTACATAAATACAGTGCAGAATATTTCCCATTGGGTCTGCCTCTGTACATTTGTGTACGTGTGCTTGTGTTTACATGTGTGAAAGAGGGAGTGAAAACGAGTGGGAGAGTAGTATAAATGGTCTTATCAGGAATGTGCAGGTCCAGCCCAGCCATTTTGACTGTGTCAGAGTGAAAAGAGTGCTAGCTACAGTGCTGGCCCTCTGCTTAAAGCAGTCTACACCCCCGCATAACCACAATATATGGAATAACAACTGGCTGACTAAAGACAGACAGTGATGATTTCTTTTCTGCTTTAACTGACCCACTCCCTGCTTATTTCCAACACCTAAAACAATCCCTCTGACTGTTTTATCCATCAACAAAAAAAGCCAGCAGCTTCCAAAGAGATGTCCCACCAATCACAATTTCATAAATGAAAGGTAAACAGCCAAAACTGCTCCATTAGTACTCTGAGGCTTCAGACTCATAGGGAAAGAAAAGAAAAACAAGTCTTCAAGAGGAAAACTTTAAAACATATTTAGAGCTGTTGGTTGGTTGTACAGAAATGAAGGAAAACTTGCAAAAGCAAGCACAACCAAAACACTTGGCACAGATCACGGGCTCCTACTGGGCAGCCAGTTTCTTGATGTTCATGATCAACCTCTTGCTGTACTCCTTATGGTCAACAGGCTTCACATCCATCACTGTAGCTTTGATCCTCGATTCATCCTGTCAAAGAAGAACAGAAAGAAAACTGCATGATGTATATTCACTTGTTTCACAAGGGTCCATGTCATGCAACCCAAGAGTCCAAGGTCAAGACACTCACTGCAGGTTCACCGTCCACCTGTACTGAGGTATTTTATCTGTTCATTTTATCTGTTCTCTTTACATTTATTTAGCTATGGTCCCTTAAGATGGAGAATATCCTCCACAACTAAAATATAATTATATATAAATAAAATGATAATTCACAACCAGGCATTATGGCTCAGCTTGCCACAAAAAAATAGCAACTGAAACTGCAATTACAGAGCAGTTCTGTCCATACATTATAATGCAAATATAAATATAAATAGAGCTTCTTAACCTGCAACACCTACTGGACCTCCTCATGTCACATCTTTGTAGATATGTCTCAATCGTAGGAATATATTTTTTAATAGACTGAAAAGTGGTATGAATGAAGACTTACAAATACGAGCTAAGTCATTTTAACTTTGTCGTTTCAACCAAATAATTCAATAGGCTGTGTATACATGGAAAAAGGAAAACTATTCTAAGAGAACAGTGAGTATTATGCATATTAAACGTATGCCCGAACTCTCAGCCTGTATACATAAACACAAGCGCACACTGTACACATATACATATTGAATAATTCTGTTCTTTTCTCCCCGAGTCATTTGGACTAGGCATTTGAATTGCATTGGCATTCAAACGAATGTTTCAAGAAGAACAGAGGCAGCTTTTAATGCCATAACCACCTCCACAACTGTCTAGACAGAAGGTCATTTCTACCAGGGCCATCATTCTCTGCATTTAAACAGAGGTTACACTCACTTTGTCTCCATTAATCCCTCTGCTACTGGAGTAGGTGAAATGTAAATCATCTTCCTTTGGATTGGTGCTCTGTAGAGCTGAACAAGAGCTGAATTTCAAATCAACATCGTTTAATTATATTATCTTGGCAAATTTACAAATGACAGTAATTTTGATTATAATGTGCTTCACAAACACAGGCTTTAACCTGGACACCCTGCCCAGACAGATAATTTTTTCATCTAAAGTTCATTAAATTGACATTACATGATTGAGCTGTTCGAGCAACTGTCATTTTGCTGTATGCAGTATTTGTGTAACACAGCACCTAATCCAACAGAGCCTCCCAATGTGAAAAGTGGAGCTTAAAATTCTTCAAATTTCTCAAAACTGTTAGCGACATTCGTAAACATTAACTCTAACTTTTTAACAGTAAAACTGCCCAACATTAAGGCAGAAAGTTAACATGAGGGCAGTGCCAAGACTGGAATATCACCTCTGTTGACCATTGGCTTCCACTGGATGTAATACTCACACTGTTGGCAAAGACAAGTCATTAATCCATAACAGGCTGATTTTAAATCACAACGAAGGTGTGTGTCGGCAGCTTTCTGTTTGATCACTGCAAACTGTGCTTAGTCAGTTTAGTTGTAAATTGGTGTAATGTGTTACTCCTGTCTTCTGAGACAAGAGGGTTTCATCTATGTCCTATTTTATTTGTATTCATGTGCCTGACTTGCATTCATCTGCCCAGTACTTGCATATAAATGCCTCCAGCAACCCTCGCACAAGGCTAAAGATGAAGTTCAGAATCAACAACCTAGTCATCAAACTCTTTAAAATTCCTCGGGCTGGAGTAATGAGGGGATGTTAAATATGCTGATGAACAAAGCTGGGCAAAGTCAAATCTATGTGAGACAAGTGCCCAAAGGAAAGTGGCTTAGTATACACGGTGGTGTGTATGCATGTGTATACATTTGTGTAGGATGGAGGGTCCTAACATATACACGTGTTTGAGGAAATACACCTACAGCATGACTGCATGAGGTAGTCCAGAGCCACAGTGCTACAACTAAGTCCCACAGCACTGCAATTTGCATCTAGCTGACACCGAGAGATAGAGTTGCTGTTTGCTCAGAGCCCAGCTCCCTCAGGTTCCGGATGAGATGGAGGAAAGGGAGGAAAAGGACGAGGGGGCTGCTTGTAGCTATGCAGCTCCTCTCACATGGCTTGTAAAAGTGGTGAAAAGGAAGGTCTGTGCATCTGCCCTGTGGTTACTCATCATGCCATAGTTGCAGCTTTAAAAAAAAAAAAAACTTCTGCACTAGGGGATGTGTTAGTATGCATTCAGGATACCAGGCTTCTCTAAATGCAGGGAAATAGACTGCTTGATAATATTTTAAACAGGCTTCAATAGATAACTCATGCATGTGTGCTCAGCTTACTATGCACATTTGTGGACACTGGACCTGGCAACACTCATGGAAGAGAATGCTAATAGTTTCTACTATGTAACACAGAAACAGAGAGATTAAGAATCAAGGAAGGAAGGGACAATGCCATATAAAAATGGTTCAGACTTTGTAATTCCACCAGAGTTTAATTAATTTATAAACTCTAAAAAGTTTGCTAAGCCTAAAGCAAAATACCTCTTTGCTGGAATTTCTCATACACTTTGACACAGGTTTATCGTGTTTTCTTTGTTTTTTAAGATTGCGTTTTGGCATTTTGCCTTTAATTGTGTTTAAGCTCAAGATATCATATTTGCATGGTATGTGCCTTATCTGAGTCACCAGGACAGCCCGCATTTTGTTTTCTGAAAATTATCTTCAGAATCTCAACCTTAATTTTGTCTTGCCTAGAGTAAACAATTCTCCTTCTTCCAACAACTGGACTGGAGGCCATCGCAACAATAAGACATGCATTGTTCATAATTGAGCCCACTGCATTTGATGTATTTTCCATGCAATCTATGCCACCAGAGCCTCGGAGCAATGTATTTGCTCTCATGGAACATAATTATAGTCCATGGCAGAAATCCTGCTATTCACCCTTAAAGTTGAAACTGATGCATTTTGGATTAAAAACTGTCCCTGAAAAATTTTAATCTTGAACCATCATCACAATCAGCTGTCATGAAAGTTATGTGGGATTAATGATTTTCCAAATGAGTTTCTGTGAACTCATTCATTAAGCTACAATTTAATGAAACTTGTGGATTTGTCGTCTTCCTACTTCCTGCTGTTGACAGTTTGTTGCAAGGCAAAACTCTGAAAAATCAAGCATAATGCCTATTTCCAGCAATGCTATTGTCCACTAGGTGGCATTGTATTACCATTCTGTCAAATATGTCTCCCATGGGAAAGAATGACTTCTAGCTGATCCTAACCCAACACAACAATGAATTGTGAGAGGCATAATGAAGAGCCAAGCAAGCAGCAGCCCTGTGTGTGTGTGTGTGTGTGTGTGTGTGTGTGTGTGTGTGTGTGTGATCTGCAACCAGCCACGTTACAAGCTGTAACATGCAGTGATTACCATCCCCCCAGGGTAATCACTGCAGCTAAGGGTACACATAAGTACAGGAAGAAAAAAACAAGCACACAAATTACAGTATTTCACCGTGACTTTTCTCTAACAGTTTCAAACTTGAGCAAAAGACAGTACAGGAGACTAAGCACTGCATACATGACATGCCTATGGCATTATATTATGTATGCAGTGTCTGGCAAAGAGAGCAGCAGAGAAGAAGGGGAGACAGAAACTGTCACTCATTCGCTAGTCCCTAATAGGTAACTCAAAGAAGCTCTCTTACAGCTTCAATTTAGCCTCCTAACCTCATTTGTTCCTTGCACACAACCCTCGATACCAGCGGCTCCCAATTATGGTCTTGGGACCCCAAATACGGCTGATTTAGACGTAGGGCATCAGGTGAATGCAATTAACTACTTAATAGCATAGAAAGCAGTAATTCAAGTCCCAAGGACTGGATATGGGAATCACTGCTCTACACTCTCCATACTCACACCCTTGCCCTGCACTGTAGCTCCAGAGTTCGTCATGTGATTAGTGTTGGTCACATCTTGCAATAAAGGCAGGATTTATGTGGGCAAAATGAGAAAAATTAGCCAGTCATTTGCTATGCAAATCCACTGCATTTCTTTTTGAAACTGGGCGTGCAGTGGCTGGGATTGGGGCAGAGAGGCAATGAAAAGCCTCAATTGGCTTTGTGTTCAGTGTCCTCTTTTTCTCCAATGTCATCCTTTTCAGACACTTAAAATCAGTTACTATGTCTAGACAGGGCCTACAGGGGAGAGTGAGACCTTAATAACAGCGCAACAATTCCAATATTACAACCACAAGTAGCTATTCCTGATTTCAAGACAGTTTAAGATTCAAGGCTGTCAAGGAGTTGAGCACTGTGAGGGAATATTTAAAAGATTATGCTATGACACTCAAAGCAAGTTTTATAGTGATAAAGAGATCCATGCTGTGGCACTTTTGACAGTTGCAGCAAAATGACCTACATGCATCCATCTTTGTATTAATACCACTGAACTGCTGAATGCTAGAATGCCTCTGCCTCCCCTTTGATGGATTTTGCATATTTAGTGTGACAGACCCAATCAGAGGTTCAAGCATGTAGACTCAGTGTCACTGTGTCAACACACCTTGAGTTGTATGTCATTGCACTGGTGCATGTAGGTCATGCCTGTATGCACCAGTCACACATCAGAGTGGTTTTGACAAACATAATTAGCTATGGACCATATGCTGTAATTTTTAATTGCATTATGGAAACAAGCTTAAATGAGACTAATTAATTTTATTTTCATGGCACCTGATGTTTATTAAAAAAAATATTCACATTAACTTAAGGCTTATTGATCTTAAGTATAAAGATTTGAGACAATTGTTTTGATATAACTTTATACTCATGAATATACTGCTTAACAGTCCTTATGAGTGCATTATTTTCCTTATTAGAAACTGGAAAATATTTTCAGGCAGAATGTGATGTAACATATGCAGTATCACATCATGGTAGCTAAAAAATGTAAATTCTAAGTCAAATACTAAATGATATTTACAACAATAACTGTTACTCTTCCCCAATTAATATCTAAACTGGCTACAGGAGTATAATTATTACGTAATTTACAACAATCGGAATATGACTCAGGCACTCTAGAGGAACACAACCCACATTACGACAGGCTTGAATGTGATGAGAAAAGTTTCAACCCACTGAAATCCTATAGGTATTTACAGCATATGGCTATCATATTCTAAAATCTGCCTTCAGAGTATCAGGTATAGGCATGATGACCTTTAAATCTGCTGACAGTGATTTAGTGCTGTAATTACATTATAGGGGATAACTGCATTATACATCTCGTTGTGAATGCTGCAAATGCTTGGCTGAACAAAAAAAAGTACAGGCTTTAATTTCCCTCTAGTGTTTTGATAAACCTTGTTAGAGACATCCTGTCAAACCTTCAGTCTCACTTTGATACAACAAGATTGATGGGCATCATTAACTGCTGAGGTTTTCCTTCTCAACATATAGAACTTATTTTGTCCCACATCAAGCCTTTAAAACATTATCCACATGACAGCATATCGGCGCACCCCACAATGGCTGGCTTGTTGTATTGAGAAAGAAAAAAAAAAAAACTGTTTGAACAAGGGGTTGCAGGTGCCTCTGGTGAAGTAATATGGGGTTTGGAGGCAGCAGCCAATACATCCTTGTAGCAGCGCCATTGGCACTTAGGATGCTGAGCTGAATGTGACAGACACAGTGGCCTCTTCTGTGTGTTGATGACGGATGCAGCCCCTGGCTCAGCTCCAGACTTCCTGCTCAGAGTCCCAGCCCAATCAATTCTTTTATGCTCTTCCCTCAAAACAAACCTCTATCTGTGTGGCCTACAGGAAATAGTGACCGCGACTAATCTGTGTGTGTGCACTCCTCACAAAGCCACTGAAAATGAGCAGCATTTTAAGACAACCACTCAGCTTTTTTTTTTGATATTGCTCTGTCAATCAAAATGAATATAAGGTTGTTTGTTAAAAGATGAAATGGGAAAACCATTGAACAGAAAAAGTACAAACAGCTATATATAAAGAACCTGCGTACATGCTACGCATTTTCATTTCACATATCTTGTTCAATGAATGATGGTAATTCAGACTGCATGTTTTTTTTCTTCAACAAAGGCATGATTTTCCTTTTTAATATAGACACTGTCTTTCTAGAATGCATGCTATAATGACCACAAACCCCAGGTATTTTATCACAATAATTACCATCTTGCTCTACTTACGTTGTATGTTTCTAGCTTCACTCTGTTGCGGAAGACAAAAGTATTGAAGTTGGCTTGCTGAAAGACCTCATCGAAGGCAGATTCATTCTGAAAGAGGAGGAAAAAATGGACTCATTTTTAACACAATAAGCTTCTAACCTTTTATAAAGCAGATGTCCTTTAATTGATTTAATGGCTCCTACAATTACTTTATAAGTTTTATGTAATTGGGCCCACAGGAAACACATTTTAACACATTTTGTGTGCATGTGCGTGTGTGTTAGCGTGTGCAAATATTTCACAGTAACAAAGTCTGAGGTGCAGCTCTTGACCTGGCCACTTCCTGAGGCCAGAGTTTAATTCACACAAGGGAATCTCACCGAGTCCTTGAGCTGCCCCAGGTAAGCAGCATTTTGGCCCAGAATGGCCTCTGCACTTTCCTGGAAGCATGTCACCCACTGGTTGTCGCCATAATCTGCAATGTTGGCCTGAAAGAGATAAAGAAAATACAAGGTAAGGGTGAACAGCAGGAAAAAGTCAAATGCATCCAGAAGAATAGATCGCTGTCCTTTAGTTTAATTTTAGGATAAGGGTGTCTTGGCATGTTTTCCTAATACAGCAGCTGCTGAATGTTCAAATAAGTTGTTGACTGAATAGATACTTTTGCTCATAAAATAACCAAAAAATTACATTACATTCTCCAATTAGCTCATATCCTTTTGGCAAGCATAGGTATCAAACAGAGCTATGGTGCACTTGTGATGCATACAGTGGAAGCAAATTCACAGCTTATGTTACAGCTTGCAAAGAATAGCAATATGCTGACTGATGAGTGGTACAAAACAAAAGAAAAGCCGCTTATTTCAGATGTCTGCCTGCAATCGCTCTGTTGCTGACTAAATGAGTTTTAGTGTTTAATGCTGTTATTTTTGAAATAATTTTTGGCTGTGGACAAGCTGAGAAAAAAGGGCATGCATTTGTGTTCATCCCTGCACATTCTGTTGGATGACTAACAGCACAGTAAGGAAAAATAGAGCAATTAACTTGACATAATTCTGATTTAAATGCAAGACAAAAGTAAAAGCAACCTAAAATTAGCCTGGGTTACTCAGTGCTAGCAGCAAAAGCAGAATTGGCTTCAAAATAAATGTCTTTAAATATGACCATGAGGAGCAGATGGGGACAGCATTGAACTACAGGGAATGGGCCATAAGGGGAGACTGTGACTGGAGTCCTGGGAGAGAGAGAGAGACGAAGGAAGGAGAAATGAATAAGGACACTGAGCCAGGAGGAGAGTAGGAAGACAGCGTAATGAGAAGCACTACATAAGTCACCCGGAGGATGACACCCATAGCCTCAGCAGAGGTGTCTGCTGAGAACTGAGCAGGCAGAACAGGGGCGTGTATATCTGCATATATGCTTGTGTGCATGCGTGTGTGTCTGTGTGTGTGCGCTGCACAGTTGAAAAAAGCCAGACTTAAGTTTAAGGCACCCAGTGCTGAGCCACTCACAGAGAGGATGAGTCGGTACTTGAAGTTAGGAAACTCTTTGTCGCACTTCTCACAGCGGAACATGCCATTCTGCTGGTCAACCACCTTTTTATTGCAGTCTTGGCTGGGGCAGGCCTGGTAAAGGCAGTTCTCCTTGCGCAGGTACACTATGGTAGCAATGCAGCTGAAGTAGTCCGCCTAAAAAAGGAAATATATCAAACAAACAGAAGCTCAGTAACACATAACATACTATTACTGTACTGTACTTCTGGTGGATGTAGTCTATTCTTCAATGTTATGAACTTTGTGTTTTGCCTATTATATGATGGCGAAGCTACAATGAATAAGAATAGAATTTAATTAACATAAAGAAATCTGAGAGCGGATGTAATGGAGTCTGTGATCTGAAAACAGTATTTGCTTAGATGCACAAGTTACAATAGCAACCAGAATCCTTGTGGCTCTGTCACAAATGCAAACCAGTGAGGTAGTCTCGTCATTCTTAATGGGGAATAGTTTACAACCCCGATGCACATAAACAGCCTTTTGGAAATCATTCTGAGCTGGCATGAAAAACACCCAGGCAACTGACATGAATTTCACAGCAGCCGTGAAATATATGAATACAAAAGGAGCTCCCGATGTGCTGTGATGAAGAGATGCAAAGTGTCAACAAGTTTAGAAATGAGTCACATCACCTCTACTACTCAGGCAGGGTTTCCTCCCCACCATCATACTCTGCAGACCCTAATGCAGACAGCAGATATGTGTCACGGCCCAACAGGTGATTATTTTGGACAGTCTCTGCTCTCCTCCCACCAAGCTCAGCACCGGCAGTGGCAACAGAGAGGACACTAAGCCCCTGCACACTGATCACAAGGCCAAAGGAACCTGTTCAGGGTCAGTGAGCGGGGCAACAGGCTGCCACCTTAGAGCCACAGCAAAACAGCAGAATACATCAACCAATCATCCATCCCACTATGTACACGCACAATGTTAACACCGTAAAATTGCTAAAGGCCAAAGGCATCTCTGATTTGAGTTTATGCAGAAGCAAACAAAGAAAAAACAGATATAGCTTGCTGTTTCATAATGTTTCTTTGTCCAATTAGGACCTAAAAAGTAATTAAACAAAGAAAAAAATATGGTTTAGTGATCTGGCCATCCTGATTTACCCTCATCGACAAGAATAGCCTCATTTAAATACCAGGGGACAATAAAGGGACATCTTGCCGGCTGGTGCACTGAGACTTCTGCGAGGCAAAATTCCTCTCTCGGCTGTCTGATAAAACAGCCTGAGATAAAGTCTTATCCTCATGCTTTCTAAGGAAGTAAACAGGCAAATAATTAAATAAATCTCAAAATGGTACATTTCCCTATAGTATAGTGAAAATCGATCTCCCTGTCTCTCCCTTTTTCTCCATATGCCGACTGCTGACCAATGCATTGGTATACTAAAGGCATCCGACCTCAATTAACTTCCAAAACAGGACAATTGATATTCCATGTAACACTGAATAAATAAAAATACCCTTAGAGTGTGGTAAATGACAGTGTCCAAATAATAGAAAATCATCCTGTCCCAACACAAGGAGCCGCTGGCTGAGCTTTTTTAATGACTATGCTTTGATTTACCAAAACAACCCAGACATCAACCTCTGCAGCTTTTCCAAAAGAGAACTAATTAATCAAGTAAACACCACTTCAGTTGGTGTGTAACTCACTAAAACTGCCACAGCGGGAAGAGGACAGAAGACCTCGTTTCTCAGCCTGTCACAGGCCTTAACACATGCAGTGTCAGGCCAACAGGAGGAAGGTGACCACTCGCTGTCAGAAAGGGCAAGGGAACAATGAGGGAATTTGAGATTGTGACACAAAGACTTTGTGACAGGGACGTTTAATTGCAGCAGACTTTAGTAGGGGGGCTTGAGAGGCCTGACCCTGTGCCCCTGTGTGTCGGGTGTCTCCAAAGGGTTGAGAACAGCCTGTGCTCTGCTCCTTTGGCAGTCCCAGCCCTGATCACACTGCATGCCGAGGTGGAGCTCAAGGCTACACAGTCTGGGGTCAAACCTCCTTTCCTCAGCAGCAGAGAGCTAATGCCAGGAGAAAGCTCTTTACCAGACAGGGGGCTAATGGTTACAGTCAGAATGTTGGGGGTGAAGCTTCAGAGAAGACAAATGGAAGAGACCGGCTAAGCTGCATTTTAGACCTCCAGATGATAGCTCCAGTGGCTGCACTAAGGCATAAGGAGCAATGAGAAAGCTAGGCTATCTGTAGCTGGGGAACATGCAGCTATGTGTCCAGAGCAGAGAGAATTATGAGGGCAGCAGAAGTAGGACAGGGTCGCTCACAGCCTGGGGCAACACAAAAAACACACTCACAGAGACACACGATTATACCACTGATTGAACGTCAACAATCTCATTCCTCACTCTGAGACATAAAAACACACCTGTGAGAGTTTAGTCCAAAAATAAGGATGAGAGACTACTGTTGTTCTTGCTTTATGTACTTTGTAAAATCCCCTTTGTTTGCTGAGGGATGATGTGCCTTTGCGTCGTCTTTTTTGTCTGTATTTCAGTACCTAATGTGCTCTAACTCTGATCTCTGACACTACACTTTAACATGCTTCATAGTATGGGTGTTCTCCTGGTTGCTCCGTGTGCCATATCATAATCCGTTACGTCTTTGCAAATCAAACAGCCAAATCGAACGCATCTATCCAAAGTCACTGTCTTAATGCTGTATTTTCATAATACTGAAGATTACTAATGTGCACAGCATGCCAAATCATGTTAAACTACACAATTCAAGTTCTCTGGAGGGCCACATTATCCCCTCCAGACTTTTCTCAGCACTACTTCCTTCCAAAAAATAAAAAAATAATGATAGAAAGGGGGGAAATTATAAAAACACATATTACTTTACTTATCAGAGGGTAATCATTTCATTATGGAGGGCAAAGGATGGCGTCGATGTTATCTTCTTAATCAATATCAGAGATAAATGTGACTTTTGCCCAAAAATATATAACTAGGCTGTGAGAGGACACCTACAATGCAGGTGATTAATGAGCAGCAGCAGATCAGAAACATAGAGGGATCCTATTTTAAACACAAGCTCCTCGATCCCTGGTGGCACAGTCATTTAATGTGAGTGAGAATAATTATGAAGAGTTTTCACTTTGATTGTCAGCTTAAACAAAACTGTAAAGTTGCGAAGTTACACTGCAGAGAGTCTATATTATAGATATGCAATGTGTACTGTGCCTCTCTTTTTTTAGCTATGACCAGCAGCTCTGTCGCTCTATCAGTCGGTCCACAAAAATTTCCCCATCATTTGATAGCCACAGTTTTCGCATTGAGGTCATATGTGTGTGAAGGTGTGTGTAGTGTGTGTTTGTGATGATGCCAGTTGGCTAAAAGGGAGGTGTGGCAATGGGAACGGCCTATCCCAAAAAGGCGCATAACTTCCAATGGGTTCACAGACTTGCACACAATTTAGTGGAAAAGTTTGTCATGAGCCAAAGGACAGCTGATTAACTGTTCATGCTGATCGGCAAAAAGAGGGCGTGGCAGCAGGAGTGGACTAAAACTAAAAGGTGCATAACTTCTCAACTGATTCTCGTAACATGGCCAAACTTTGTAGAGAGAAACACACACACACACTTTCATTGGTGATGTTTGCCCCGCCCCTACACTTAAGCCACACCCCCTTTCATAAATCATTTACCATTTGTTTTAGGCACTTGTGGGAGTCATCACTGGACTAAGCAGAGTTCATTTTCATTGGTGACAGTTTGCCTTGCCCCCTATACTTAAGCCATGCCCCCTTTCATAACTTATGAACCGCTTGTTGTAGTGGGAGGCATCACTGGAATCAGAAGAGGTTCCTTTTTCAGTGGTGAGGGTTAGCCCCACCATCTCATTCTGTTGGTCCATCGGTTCACTCGTCCACAAAAATCCATCCATTCATTGATTCACAAAGCTGTGTTAACCTTATAGCAACCACAACTGTCTACATATGAGGCTGAAATTTTCCATGGAGGTCAAGAATTTGTGAGATTGTATGTGAATGCACGCACGCAAGGATGCATGCGCATATGTGGTCGCAGCTATTGTGAATTTGCGCTTATATTTTTATGCATTTAATCTGTAAGCATGTTTAAAGTTGTTGCTTAGAATTCAATACTAGTCTCACTATGTCCTTGTACATCTTAAAAGAGTCATCCTGAAATAATAATATGCCTGGCTATCATATTTTGAATGTTTCACATGCGTGTCAGGGTAAAGTTGTCCCAACAGGTCAATAGGCGTGCGTGTACCTTGTCTCCATGTCCCAGATGCTCAGTCTTTACATCGGCCAGAGTCTTCCAGTTGGTGTTTCCTCCTCCACTACCTCTCGCCTCAGTGAGAGACTGTCCATCTATGGCATGACCCTCCTTGTCATACCTATATGCATACAAAGAAACAGATAGCAGTCACAGCAGGTTTGACCTAATCCATCGCAATAAGACAAATATACTTTGGACTGCAGCACTTTCTGTTTTAATACATCAGATCCAAAGCAATAAACACAACATGTTGTTTGACGACAAGCTGCAGGCTGTCACATTAACAGTTAGCTTTACAAAAAATGTTCCAGGCACTGTAGCCATTTGTGTTTGTCAAAGCAGGGATGGCTCAGCAGAGAGCAAGGCAAGCTGAGGGGCTTGTGAAATGAATCAACAGCAGAGGGACAGATGAGCTGGCCAGGGTCAGGGTTGTTACGGTGAAATCAGAAACCCATTTTCTCCCAATGCTTCTGGTAATTCAGAGAAGACAATGGGAAGAAGAGGAAAGACGGTAGGAGAGAAGAAGGGTGGAGGTAAAATGCAATTGGAGAAAAAACCTCTCAGTTTAAAATGGTCCCAGAGATCAATAGCGCTTACTAATCTGTTGGCTACAAGGCATGGTGGCGTGCAATGGGGAGGTCGGGTTGTAAATAGAGAGAGAGCACGGCTTGCTCCTGGAGGCATGACTAATTGAAAATATCCCCATTAACGGTTCTGTCTGTGGCCTGAGCAACATAGAGGCTGCCAATTTCCCACTCCTACTGACAAATGTGAGCAATTCTTTCCGGTGGCACCTATTCCCTCAACAAGGGTACCTGCACTGCTTTGTTTTAATTGTGCTCAAATGCAGTCAAGATTGAACAAAAAATTCCGGGTGAATCAAATCAGACCAAATGGATATACTATTTTCTGTCTTGGCTTTTCATCTTTAAGAGTGATGTACTAACAAGGGACAAGAAAAAAGTAGAGTATTGACAAAGTTACTGAACTAATTAAAAATCCATCACACTTTAAGATTCAGACTGCAGACAAGTAGGCTCCACATCACAGAGTCACTAATGTATATAACATGACTTCTTTAGACATTTGAACCGACAGACACCCAAAGACACACTTTAAAATGCTCAACAAGACATCACTGTGACAGAACCCAGTCTAAACGCTTCTGCTGCTTTCCCAACATACAGGGAATGAGGGAACACAGGAAGCAGAAATGGCAGGGCAGACAGTGATCTTGATGAAGCAGACAAAAGGAGAACAAATTGGAGCTGGCAGGAAATGTGCAGCAGTGGACTGACAGGCAGGGAGGCAGGCAGATCCCAGCTTAGAGCAGCATGGCTTTAGTGAGACTAACCAACTGTAGGAACACCAAAACAGACAGCAGGGGGGCAGACATATATGCATGGTGCACGGCACATGTCAGAGTGTCAACAAACAAGGACAGGACAGGAGCAGAGACATGACAGAGGGAGTAAAAAAAGGAGCATGAAAGGATGACAGGAAACCCTCGGTAAGCAGTGTTCTCAGCCCCGAGCTAAGACTCTAATACTGGGCCAGAGAGCGGCAAACACACTGCAAACACGATTACTCCGTGTTGTGTGTAACTTGGTGTTAGCCACTTGATCTGTCATGACTGGCATGTGGTCAAGTATTGCGCTATGTGGAATTTAAAAGACTGCTGATGAACACATTATCTTTCCATGTTCTCATTTTGGCAGAGTTACAGAAAGTGTTTCTCAGGACAGATTAAGACATCTGACCTCAGTAACGCTATTATTATTAAAGGAAATACAAGTAAAATTAAACTAAAAAGTGAATCCCCTGCCTGTGACAGTCTCACTGAACACTAACCACTGTCCCACAACAGCTGATACGTGTTTGACCTGCATACACCTCCAGAGAATGAATTGGACAAAAACAATCACCCCCCTGCTAATCTGTTATTTTGTTTTAATTAGAATTAGCATGACTTCAGCATTACAGTAACATAAGTAAAGGGTGTCATAAAAGACAAGCCACTGATCTCTCTCTTAGTTGAGTAATGGATCTTTGTAAACTGATGAACGGGATTCAGACAGATCACACACAAAAATCTAATTCTTGACAGCATATTTCCAAAAACCTAGGCTGTAAGTTATTTTAAATGACCAGAAATAAAACAACAGATTCAGAGTGATTCAGAATGAAACAGTAAAATAACCACCCATATCCATTTAAGTGGCAGTTTACTGATGGATTTCTCTAGCTACAACCAGGCACACTCAGCGCTGAAGGCAGTATACATGTAGGCAGGTGACGGGAGAGAGCAAAACATCTGCACTAGAAGCAACTATAGTCTTTCACATTTAGCTCTAAGGCTGTGTGTGGGTGATATCGTGGGTCAAGCTGAATAACATTTCTTTTCTAGACTGACATGGTGTGCCCAAATTCATCCCATATTGTACACCAACAAAGCCTTGTTATGCTGAACCTGTGACAGTGATATTTTTTACCCCATTACAGAAATAGTATTTATTTAAATCATTATTTACCCAGTCAATTTGACGTTTTATTCACATTAACAGCCTGTGAGCTCAATTATTAAAGGAGGGTAACACACACGCAAGCTTGGGAACTAATCGGTGAACTGACAGCATTTTACTGCTGGCCATGGACCAAATCTAGTGCAGGGGCAAGAGGTTAAGTGTGTCTGCTGAGGGGCAGTTTGGCCAGTGGTAGCTGAAAGGCAAGAGGCTGCCTCCGATTAGCCTGCCGCAGGAACATCTTCCCAGGCTGTTTGAGGACTTTGATATCAAATTTGGTTTGAGACATTCCAAAAGTCTTAAAAACTGACCAAACTTAGTGGACGACAATTTTGTTCAGCTACTAATTATACTTTCCAGATTACTGTACCAAAATATAGCACTTACATAAAATCAATACACCATAATGCCACGTTTGAAGACAATGACATTTATATTTGAGTAATAAGGCAGCATGTTCATTAGGCTACTGTGCAATGGTGTTTGCTTCTGGACTGAGATAATTACTGACCCCAATCTATACACTGAGGCCACTACTGGATAGCCTGGAGTCATTCTAGTGAAGAATGAATGTGAGCTTGGACATGTGTGACTAAATGAGTAATGGCGGACGGCTCAGGTCAAAAATTTCAAGAACAGAGCAGACATGAACAAAATGCAGCCAAATGGTTGTCAGGCCCATCTCAAAATGTGTCGTTGACACCTAATGGAGAACTGCTACTGTGCAGTTAGAATGATGAAAGAATAAATGTTGAGAACTAGTTATTTCACATTCATAATTTCCAAGAAGCACACAGATTTACTGGCTGTCAGTGCAAAGTGTTTTCAAAAAGAGAGGCAGGGAAACATATATCTTTACAATACAATATACTAGGAATCCCAGAAGCTCAAGATAATTGGTGCATAGTGCAGCATTCTTGTTTGAGGAAATTAAAGCTATTTCCATCTCCGCAAGATTAATTAGTGTGACATTAAAGGGAGAGTACTCAGCCTTCCATACAGGCACACTGGGATCCACTGAGTGGCACCACTGCTACTCTGCATGAATTTGAGTCAACAGCCCACCAACGATAGCCTATTCATTTGAGGAACTCCCAAAGGTCTGCACCAAAACACAATCAAATTAAGACGCACCCCACAAGTGCAGAACAACAATGTTTCAGCATCCTTGAATATTTAATAAAAGTGTCTCGTTGTTCAGCCAACGAAGAAAAGCATTGGGTTCTTCTGAGGAAGATAAAACATAAACATGAAGGGCTCTATTCAGACTAATTGATTTGCTTCCTTGTTCTGTTCTCCAGAAATCACATCTTGGCTTAGAGAACAGTCATTAGAGGGCACACTTTGTGGACTGCTGCCATCCTAAGGACCAGGTTTATTGCTGTTTGAATAAAAAACACATTATGTATTCAACAGCCACTAATCTTGCTATCAAACATGCTCTAACAACTTACTTCCCATTACCCTACCATTTCTGTAATGTAGCTCTAAATAAGGACAAATAATGTAGCTTATTCTCTCCATCCTTTTGAGGCAACATGCAGTGGGACATGCTACTGAGGTACTGTCTTCACCATGGTTCTCATTCAGATTGAGAGACTAAGTCAAGTGTAGCTTCCTGCCATCTGTGACTTCTAAACCGTTCATTAGTGGATGCCTGTGAACCTGCAGAAACCCACTGTCCAAGAAGGATCAGCATGGGTCAACCCTTCTTCTGCAGTGAATAACCAACACAATGCTTTAAGGATCATTATCTCTGGCTGTCCAAGTGAGAAGCGACAGGAGGAAGTGGGGAGTAACCTCCTGTTATTAAACAGAGAGGCAGACAGGAAGTGGAAAAGGCTATGTTTAAGTAGCTAGGTGGAAACTTGAGCAATTCAGCAGTTATAATGGTATTCAACTAAGTAAGCACAGCCTGCACTGGCCTTGACAGAAAAGCATTTTCTACCACCATGTAGATAAATAAAATATCCCTATTAAAGAAAATGCTACCTCATTTTAACAGCCAATATGCAAAGTTCAACAGATCCCTAATTTGGGGGACAATAGTTGGCACCAAGTCAAATGTCATACTGAGGAACAAAACAAGTCCAAGGCAACAGCTATGTAATTCACAGAAAAGCTATGAGCAGGAGCTAAAACTATCATTGGGAAATCACCATGGCCAAGACATCCAGTGAAGTGGCAAATATGAGCATATTTTGTTGACTTGCCTCTTTCCCACCCACTGAGTAAAGTCACATTTCACTGCTCTGATTATGCAGATCAGGTCTTCTGATCAACTCAAAATACTTAGAGCCAACTTTTTCCAAGCCAGGAAAAAAGAAGGCTACAAAACATGCCAGAAAATAAATTGGAATTGTTATTTGTGTTCACTTAACTGTCCGCCTTTCATTTTATTTTCCTGGGCAGAGCAGACATTGGTATTAGGAGGTAAATAAATGAAACCCCTTGGATGGAATCGATTGATCTCCTCTGTGAAACACAGACATTTGCCTTCATGTCAGAGAGGAGGGCCAGTCCTGGCCTGTTGAAGTAGGATCTATAAGAAAGGCTGATCAATCAGTATGCCACAGAGTTGAAGTGAAGGTTAAGTAGGAGCAATGGCGGCCCCCCTCAGTCCATGTGGACACTGCTTCATCCATCAATCATTTCTGTGCCAGCCTGTCTGAATTTATAGAGCCATCTCACATTGTGTCCTCATTTTCAAACCATGACGCAACAACATTGACAAGGTAACTTTGTGCATTAAATAAAAATTAAATAAAATTAAAATACAAAATAAATCTCAAAATATGCATTGTTCCACCATCTCTGAGGCAAAAGAAAATATACATGCTTATTTCTGGTCATGATACACACAGGGGAGAGCCAATGATTTAGGCAATGATGAATTGCAGAACTGGCAAGAGAGCCTGAAGTAAAGATGAAAGCTTGAGTCATAACTGCTTCTCTATTCCTTTGCAGGAAAATTCAGTAAAAGTCTTCAAGGAATAGCAGCATATGAATGTTTAATTGTGACAGTATCTACTACCTTAAAACTCCGCATTTGGTTGTGGTACTTCAAATGAATTATAATACAATACCTATTCATACATACGCACAAAGTAACTACTGTACACGATTTATTCCTTCTTTTACCACAGTAAAAAAGACAACTTGGCTAATCTCCATGTATTCCTATGTGTTTAAGTAAAAATAAACATGAAAGAAAATTAATGTACATACAACCTAAGCACATACACTTATAAACAAATGCTACAAATGCTAATCAGCATATGGAGAAATGAATCTGAATGTGAGCTGTGATGAGAGAACCTCTATCATTTTACCTGGAGAAACCATTAGAGCGGTAAAAACACATTTTCCACAGATTAAGAATGACATCCATTCATATGTAAAGCCTAAGTGAGATACCCCCTACATTGTTGCTAATAGAGGAAAGCTAATCTTGATAATGAGAGCCACATCATGCACCCTCTCAACTTGGGAAAAAATAAATTATCATTTAAATCCTTTGACTTCAAGTCTTCGATCTCAAGAGTACCGTATACATACCAAAGGTTAGCTTCTATAGATATATGTACATTAATAAATCATGAAAAAATGCCTTTTCCCATATCATGTAGAGTACGCTGCACACCTGCTGCAAAAGCCCTTTTCTAAATGCGTATACATTGCTGGGACAACATAAGCCATTTCCTACATTGTATTATCAATGAACCTCAGGCTCACTTACCAGCCCCTGAGCTTATATGCCTCAGGAATGTCTGGGTTGATCATCAGAGTGCTGCTGAAAGATGCAGAGAGGGACCGGCCTCCAAAGTCAGACAGCTTGGCCCCCTTAATCGCTACAATGGGCTGTCCAGAGCCATCAAAATTTTCAGCCTGCAAGCAAAAAAGAAGTACATATGGTTAAAGGGGTACAGAGGGATTAAAATGTTTGTGATTTTCATTTGTTTTTTCATTTGTCCTCTTTTCTTCTATTTCACTTTAAGCTAAGTTTCTTAAGTGATGTTTCAGAATTTGGAAGGTCAGAGCCAGAACAGAATACATCTAAAATGACTGTACAGAAGAATTACCTGAGGACATTAATAATTATTGTGAGTGTCTTCATCATTGCATGTGCTTCTAATTCTTTCTTGTTTTGGTTTCTAATAAAAGGCTTAAATTGTGGAAACAGTTCTTGGTATTAGTTCAGGAGTAGATTTACATTTTGCTTTTAAATATTTAATGTTTTTATTTTTATTTCAGCTTGCCAAAACGTTTTTTTCATGTGTACTTTTAGTTAATTACAATAACCTGCAGACACTGACTATGGAAAAAAAAGGGTGGGTGGAGAGTGGGGGACACTTCAGAGCCTTCAGAGAGAGGAAAAAATATCTCCAACATGCTGCTATTTGGCATTGCAATTGTTCTTTATAAACTATACATCTTGTGTACCTCAGCAACTCCCTCTGGAAAAGCGCTATCTGTCGAACAAACAAAGAGGAACACTGTGCTTCTTGTCAGGAGGAAAGAAATGGTGGCAAACTAAGCACAGTCCCTCTGAGCCACAGGTAATATCAACTGCAGGAGCACAGTTCCTTCATCACACCATGACAGGATATTTAGTCAGTGACTTCAACCACATCAGCTTCCATTAAACACAAGGCACACTGTTAAATCGCTTGCATCTTCAAACTGCTGAATAGTGATCTCCAAATGCAGGCAAATACAGTCTCAAAACATCTTTTCAATTAAGGAAGGGAGGGAGGAAGAAGGGAGGAGGTAGGGCCTTGCCTGCAGGTAGCCATCTGGCCACGCAACTTGGCCAATACATTGTAAACATGTGCAGACTAGCTTTAGTCAAACTTCATTCATTCACTGTAATTTGTGTAAGTAACAAATTGCTATATAATTTAAAAAAAAAATCTTAAAGATACTCAAAGATGAATTTTCTGTGAAGATAATTTACAATCATGGCCTGCGTTATGATGTCACAGGGTTGGTATTCATTATCATTTGACTCTTTAACAGCTTCTGACAACCCTTCTGACTAGGGCTGGGCGATATGGACAAAATAAAATCTCTCTGATGACTTTAGGTGCTTTCATAAGATATTGACGCACAGAAGATTGATTAAAAAAAAATCATTTGTAATGTGGATATGACGACCAAGCAGGTAGAGGCAAATAATATAACAGCTACAACAGTCTACTAAATTCAGAAAATTGCATCCTTAACTGGCACACATTCTCTAAAACCAGGAAAAGAAAATCAATATGTTACATCATTTTATGATATTCAAAATCACAGACTATATCGAGTCTCCTATAACAATGTTGATATATTACCTAACCCTACTTGTGCCCAATACAACCACAGGCTTTTGTCTCCATCTAATCCCCATTGCTCACCTCCTCTCCCCACAGTGTGACGTTCACCAGCTTCCCAGACATGTCCATCAGACTGAATGTCCTCTTGGACACTTCACGGCTGGACTTAGTGGTGAGGCGGGTCACCTCATCCACACTCTTGCACACTCCAATCACATCTACAAAGGAAAACATGAATTACTGTTATGCACATGCACATATGTTAGCACATCTCACATGCCTGTTTCTCTCACACTCGTCATACAGATTCATTGATTGCTGTCTAGGGTCATCTAGACAGTGATGTGCAGCATGTCCTTGACGAGACCTTGACCAACTAGGGTCTAGATTTCCAGACAAGCAGGCATTCCCACATACACGCATCATAAATATTGATTGTGGGGTTGACAGCCAAAGGTCACTCAAGGTCCCATGGTTTTCCAGCATAAATTGGCTCAGGGGAAATCAGACTTATTTTTTATTTCAAGTCATGTGTGAGGTTATTGGCCTGCATTACCCAGGCACATGCATTGGTAATTTATGACATTTCTTTAAGGAGAGAATCTTAAAAAAAATTAATACAATGACTTTCAATCCAACAAACCATTTGGTTGACTAGCTGCCGTTAGGCACGAAATGCAGAGCCACTTCTTTCCCAAGTGATAGACATGACTTGTTATACTGTTATATCTTTACTCTGCCATCTTAACATCCCCCAATCAAAGCTGTGTTTTTCATTTATTTAATCACAATTTAGTTAAAAAAAACTGCACAAGGGAGAGAAATTA
>OMKZ01015633.1:0-22095 GCA_900302535.1 Neoniphon sammara | reverse complement strand
AACAGCACTACAAACTGCAGTCTGCTTTACCAAAGTTACAAGCAGGCTCCTAATTAAATCTTCATTTTACCAATAACAACTTCCTCTTTTCCTCATTGTCTCTGTCAAAGAGCCCAAAGTCAATCTGTGCTACAGGCTATTAATGTTATCAGTATCATTAAAATAATTCAACAGTGAATTAGAGTGCAAATTCAAAACAAGGTGTAAACAATCACCTTGTTTGTCAGAACATTAAACGAACCTTCAGTTTATTTAAAGTGTGCAACCTTCTTGTATTTATTAATCAATATTAAAACTTTTTTTTCTCTGCTCTGACAACTACCTCAACCTCTCAGCACTCTTCACTCGGTTATATTATCTATCACGTGCTTATGAAGATGTGCAGATTACAGAAGGTGTAGCAGCCAGTCTCACATCAGCTCCCCTGTAAACAGTTCCCACCCTCGTAAATATGGCATCCTCAGACCAGGTAATACGACTTTCAATGACTGTAACGTATCTGAACCTATCTTTTGCAATTAAATTAAGCGTTAACGCTATGTGTATGCTTTTAGCATCGTCCTCAGGCTGGCCAATTATTTTCAAAGTAAGCTACTTGGGCAGGATAGTGGGCTAAATAGCTAACGTCACTCCATTACCCAATCCATGTTTATCCCAGTAATCCTACCTGGTAAAAATTTCATTAGCTGTCTGGCTGTAGTTTTTAAATGTGCTGTATGGCTTTCTTTTCTGAAGTCTTCCCTTCCTTGAAAAATAAAATGGTACATGCTAATGTTTTTTGCATTTCATTCCTGGCAGGATGACTCCCACTTATCAAAAACTGGTGTTTTTGTGCATCTCAAACCATGGTAATACTGGCATCCACCATCCAGATAAATACAATTACTATTTCTGGAAGAAAGTTCCAGACTTCATGCTTAAAAAGAACATGATGTACCCCTGCTGGTGCAAAGAGGAATTACAAATCTAAATCAAAACAAAGACAAAACCTGCCTCCATCCACTTTCTCAAAAGGACCGCATACTAACCGAGTGAAACAAACGTAATCAATTCTCAAAATGTTCACAGCTAACAAGACAATTAATTAGTAGTAGTACATCTATAATGGAACCTGCAAAAAGGACTCCATGACAGGCCATGTAGCAAGACTTCTACAATAACACAGAAACCATAGTACAAGGGGGCTCAACATGGGGTGTAAATTATATATACTAATGTACATGTGTTGCTGCTGTTCTTAGGTCTCTCTTGAAAAGGAGATATTTAAAAAAATATATTGTACTTTTATGATGAAATGAACAAACAGCAACACGAGGCTGTGGACAGAGCAACAGAAGCTCAGGCATACTGCCGCCTGTAGTGTTCCTACAGTCCTTCAGTAGCATCGCTGTTGCATATGCTTGCGCTCTTGCTGACAGCAGTGGCACTCTAATGGCGCCATGCGTTGCCCAGGCAACAACTCACATTTTCGAATAACACAGCAGTACTGCACAGAGGCTCCCAAGCGCAAATGAGAATTGATTTCCAAATGAATGCATATTTGGTGTTGTTTTTGGCATGAAAGAGGACTTTGTTGGCCTGGTGGGGCTTCATTGCCAGGCCTGTACAATTATAGAGGGAACAGTGTGATCACATAAATTTTTACCACACAGAATGTACCCAACCCCCTTTATGTTTCCAGCATGTGTCGCTTTTGTTTTCCATCTGGCATATGACAGAGAAAAGTTAAATATGGAGTTGGCAGCAAACACTTTGACCAACTTCTGTCACCACTTACCAGTTCACATTCAGTTTCAATGTTTAAACCAGTGCAATGTCTCTGTTTAAAGGTACTTATTAGCAAAACACAACGCTTTCGCAAGCCCTCTGACTGATCTAGGAAAGAGTGCATCAGAGCACAGCCTGCTTATGTTTCTGCTGAATCCCTGCCTCGGCTTCTAAGAGCCTCACTCACAAAACTGTGATTCAACAAAACATCTGACTGTCAAGATATGGAGGTCCCACCCTTGAAAACAGCAGGAACAGAATATTCATTTCAAAAGGAGATTCTGTCGAGAGATTAGTGAGCCGTAGTTTATTACCTTCAAGGGTAATAATTTTGCTGTGGCACATAAAAACAGACCGCACTGGCCAGTTATTCATGTGCATCAGCGAGGCTTTTGCCAAAAGAGCAAACGATCATCATAAATAGAGCTGATGGGCAATAATGTCCTCTCTCCTATTCACTGTGTGAGGTAACTCTGCTCTAATTTATTTAGAAAACAGAATACAGAGGACAAGATAAAACCACACCAAATCTAAGTGCCCAATTCATACGTCCCCAATTAATTAATCAGCTAAACTTCCATGGTTAGTAGTATAACAGATAAACAGCTTACCTTAGTAGCATCCTGCCACTACAACCAAGCATACCAATGAACATAATGTTGGTCCTGTTAGCACTATATAATGGAAATACTTAACAAACCAAGAGATTTTTTTTTACTTTATCACGCTCGGCCCTGCACAGCTCAGAATGCCCAGTTCTCTATTGAAAATGAAGTTAGTAGGGTTAGTTTCCTAAAAGTAAAAGTCCTTGCATGCTTGCAGATGTGCTTAAGTCAGAAATAGGTAAGCAAAATTTATGTGTTTACCTGTTTAGGAAAGAAATAATGCAGACTCAGCATCAGCTTTTCTTTCAATAACAATACCATTTTTTAACTTGCTGCCCATGGAAGTCATATCTATGGAGGCACAGTGGTTTTCTGGTCTTACAACCAGCTACTCATCCATATCTTACGCTATGCATCTCTCACTGGGGGAGGTAGAGCTTGTTAAGCCTGGATGGTTATAAAGGTTGGAAGTGTTGGGAGTTAAGTGACAATGTTACAGAGACTCGAATCATGCACATTTCCTCTCCCCCCTGCTTATTATTATCCAAAGCCAGCTATTAATACATAGTATTATTGTTGGTCCCATGGCTGGTGAAACTAGTGCTCCTCACCCACGATGGCATCCTTGTCTTTGGCCTCCAGGTCACCAATGGAGACAAAGTCACACTGCACCATAGGAACATCACTGCTGTCTTCGCAGGGGATTATGGTGGACTCTCCATTGAGTGTCATCTCATAGTCATTCTTCAGAGATGAGTACTGCTTGTTGGCGATCTTCAGGGAGCCTTTGGAGATATAGAACACCTGGGCCATACAGATGAATGAACCACATGTTAAACAGAGAGATGTGGGGAGTCTTTCACCTGACTCAATGGTGCAAACAAGATACGACTTCATACGGTCAGGGGTATGCGTGTGTGGGGGGGTGTCAACAAAAGCTGGCAGATGATCATAAGCTGCTTATTGTGTGGGTACAGTTCAGCAGGATGACTCATTCATAGTCTCCGTGATTTCAATTCACAAAGTACTGGCAGCTGTTTATAGAACAGTCACTGGCCAAATCCATCTTAGACAGCAAAGTGAAAGACAGTACTGCCAGATAATTAGAACATTTTGAATCATTATCAGGACGCAGGCCTCACCTTGCCAGTCTCGATAAGGCTGTAGAACTTGTCCACCTCCTGGTTAAAACCAGTCACTCTTATCTCACCCTGCATTAAAACACAAGACACAGATTAGCCCCAATACGGGCAAACTAAAAAATATTGTTTAGAGACCCAATGTACAATTAATAAAAAAAAATATAAAACATAACGTGGCACCATAATACCACTTACACTCTCATCCACAATCTCCATGGAGAAGAGTTTGCCATCACCACGAGAATTGCTCCATGTACGAATGCTGCTCTTGTTGGTGACACGGGCACGGATGGTCCACCTAGTGGTGGGAAAAGAGTTTGATGGTGATTCATTCATGATAAGAAATGCACTGGCATCAAAGTGGATACTTGTGTAACATCACATGATTTCAGCCATACCGAGAATATAGCAAATACTTACATTTTTAAGTCTCAGTTTCTCATTCCCAAAATCCTTGTAATGCACAACTCTTCTGGTAGGTATTTGTTTACCTCCAAATCACAAATCTAATATGCAGAGCAAATCCTCAGCTTGTCTTTTTCACAATAATATTTTTGGACAGTCCATCCAACTGACAAATGTGACAGTCACACACTGCAGAGATTAGAGCTTTTTTCTCTCTCTCTGTCACCATCATCATCAACTAAGGTCTTTGGGGAAGAAAAAAAGAAAAAAAAACTTTTCAAAGGTGTACTTTTGGCCATTACTGGGTGTGTCAAATCACTGTTTAAATACTGACATGCAGCATAGTAAAATTAAAAAAAATGGTTTGAAGGTTTGGTTTAAAGCTCTATGACTATGGTACTATTGGAACAACTCACGGACCAGCATGAAGCAGACCTGCAACCAGGTATCATATGAAATAGTAAGGGTATTTGTACTAAATCAATTAACATTCATCTGACTGGGCAAGGATAACAAGCAGAAAAGTGCATGTAACTGAGTATTGATAAATTGCTACCTTGCCACAAAGGACTCAAAGGCTCAAGTTTAGAAAGCTTGCCTTCCTGAAATGTCTGCATCCAATTTGCATATTAACTTACATGCTGTAAATGTATCTTTAGGTTAAAAGAGCTAGAATGCTGGCAAAGTGGAAAAAAAAACTCAGATTCTTAGACCTTTTCTGTGAGCAGCTTTTTTCTTGTTTTGTTTTCCTGCTCACTACCAGAGGTGAAACCCTACTGTATTGTTCTTTACCTCAAAGTGCTGGGATCAAATACAACACTTTACATTATAGATCTGAATAGAACTGAAGATACTCGCCTGAAGGACTGATCCTCCTACTGCACCTGATGTTCAGTATCCTTACTACAATAACTCAACACAATGCCTAAATTTTGACACAGTGATTTCGCAAATTGTTCAAATTTTGCTGGTACTCTAGTGTTACTTTTTGAATTCTGAAGGTTTCCTAGTCTGCTGCTATTGTCCTAAATATGGAAAATACACTGTGATACGTCTGCCCCCACCTCTGTTGACCAAAAGAGACTTACTTTGACTGGTAGGGGTTGAGGCTGGCAATGGGCACAACTTTGGAGGTACCACCAGGAGTACTGGGCATAGGAGGTGGGGCCTTCTTCCCAAAGTCTCTATTGAAACCTCTGTTCACTGGTGGAGGAAAGAAGAGAAAAATCAATGATCCATGAAGAGCAGCGATAGAGAGGAGTCAAGTGAGAGACACATGCATTATTCATCAGAGATGAATTACAAAAATCCAATTTCTTTGGGTTGCAACTGTTTGATCACTGTAATTATCTCACTTCACGAGGGAAGTTTCATCACAGAAAAACCTAATGACTCCAAGTATATTTACCATTTCATTTGGAAAAACTAGCAAAAGTGAAGTGAGTAGAGGAGGAAACAAAAATCCTGTCAAACCAAGTTGTGGAGACGTGTGATCCAGCATTTTGGAGAGAGGGATGATTCACATTTCACAGAATCAGGGCAGAGTGTGAAATGCTGTAACAAACTGGAGCTGCTCTTCCCCCTGGAGAGCGGTGCTGCCTGACTTTGAGATTTTCCGTTTGAACAAGCGCTGCACATTTGATTTGTGTGCGTCTCACGCGGCGGATTAGAGTTCAAAGTGTCCACTTAAGTCCTCCCACTTTGCCAACCACTGCACTTCTGGTAATTAAGCCCCCAGATCAAGCAGCGCACACACAGAAATGAACAATGACTGTGCTGATGAGGAGGGTGCTCACCACAACCTCAATTCCCACACGGCAGATTAGAGGGATGAATACCTGCTATGACACACACTAGAGGACAGCAAAAGCCTTCTGACAGCTGGATTGCACATCTCTCCTGGTCAAAGTTATTTGCTATGCTATGATCCATTGCTTATCTATGACATGAACAACTGCCACTGTTTCAAAAATAAATCTGTTTGTTCAGGCAGTTAATATAAAATCGTTCCTGGTTGTCTCTGTTGATACATACAAAGAGAAAACGTCAACCTGTGCTACAGGCTATTCATCACATTGTTCATGGTGAGTTTCTACCATACATTCAAAATAAAGACAAGCATGACGACCGGCATGCACATCTGCTTCTACATAGCATAAGATAAATCCAATACACACAGTAAGGTATAGCTAACAAACAAAACTAATTCATGGTTATAATTTGATGTCATTTACTCATGAGAACTGGAAGATCAGCAGCATTGTGAGGGTACATTAACCTAGAGGGAAAAAAATTGAGAAGTATCTGAAAAGGCAAATGGTGCTGCCAAAATTACTGGTGCCTCAGATGCTGCAATTCTGTGGGTCATCCAAAACTACAGTTAGGTATGGAGAAATGCTGCCATCTGGTGGTTCTTGATTACTGTTCTGCAGAGTCAAACCTGACATTGCATTACAAAAATGGCTTAAAATTCCTGCCAATTTTAATTCTCATTATTAGAGATGGTACAGGAAAAAAGAAAATAATAATGTAAAGCTGTATTTACCATCGTTTCCATTTTGCTGCTGCAGGGGACGGACTGGAGGGTTTGGGGCTGACTGAATTACTTTACTCTGACCTGCAAGGAAAATTTGAAATATCAATATATAACATCTGAAATATCTTAAATATGAGATGTGCTGATCACTGCATTTTGAGGCATCACCTTCAACGTAAGGACTGGGTTCTCCAATCTTCCCACCAACGTCCGCCGCAGATTTGACAATGTCCACATCCAGAATGACAACCACCCGTCTGCAGCAAGACCATGAACCATGAACAGCAGGAAAATTTAAATAAAAATAATATGTGCATGTTAAGCATAATTGTCCTTAAAATTTACCAATTCCATGTGTGCATGTTTAAGATACTTTGCTGCTTTACATCAAGAATAAAGTCTTATTAAGAATGTAAAGGTTTGGTGGCACTACTATATCAAATAAAGCTCACTGATATAAAGACTGAAATAATTAAATGAATCCACAATATCCATCTCTAATTCAAAATCTGAACCTTGGTTCTATGATTACCTTTGAGAGAGAGCTGCTTATGCTCACAAATATCAACTAAACCATCCACCAAAGCAGAGAGAGCATGTATTCTTTATTTAGGCTCAACAGACTATGCCAGCCAGTCTCAAAAGATAAGAAATAAGCAGAACTGCTGCATACCGTCCATCCTTCAGTACATTGGTCACATTCCTCTTAAGCTGACAGATGCAGTTTGGGGCCAGACTGTTATTCTCAACCATGGGGTTCAGCTGGGTGGAGAGCATGAAGGCTGCAAAGGGGTAGAGAAAGGCGACACAGGCATTCAGGTCCAATTTATTCAGCCAGGGGGCTCTGGAGAATAACCGCCCCCCTTCAGTGTCCATGCTGACAATTTACCCACAGAAGCCTGTCCAAAAACCAAGGGAATCCCTGCACATTACTGAACATAATTAAACTACCAGCTGTTTTTAATATGGACACTATTTAAAAACAAACCAAAGACATCTGCTATGAGATAATATCTGAGGTCCAACGTTGCTCTACATGATGTTTGCAGTGTGAGTGTTGAAAACCAAATTAACCTTGGCTCAAAAATACTCAAAAAATGAAATACAGATACTAATCACAGCCTTGCATTTCACTCTTTGCTTATGGTTTCTCTAGCTGATGTCATGAAGCAATCAGGGGCCCTATTCACAAAACATCTTAAGCTCCTAACTCACTGATTTAGGAGCAACTCCTAAAAATAATGGGCGTGTCAGTCCTAACTTTAGGACTCCTACGTTTTTGGGATCAGAGTATTTCACAAAACGTCTTAGCACTAAAACCAGCTTCTAAACCTGTGACAAAGTCAGAGTAGTGAAGAGGACTCCTAAGTCACCAAGACCAAATCATAAACAATGCCAACATATCTGCTTCAGGCAATCCACCTTGTAATTGCGTCAATTTTCTGGAAACTTTCAATGATAATGAGCTTTTGAGAAGGTATCACCTTAATCGTGAGGGTATTATGATGACAGCACACCGAGTTAGGGATGCAGCACTGTTCACCATTAAAGTATCAATCAATCTGACCCGCCACGGCTTAATTTCTGCCACCACAGTTTCATGCTGCTGAGGTTAAAAATGCATACAAACTGTTTCCTCTAGCATCAGGCTGCCACTCCCTGCTGTGCCGAAACACAAACACGTACAATGTGTGGCATCTGTATAGATTATAAAATTGATCTATCGATCACTCTCAGGTGCTCATTGGCCTAATTATGTTCTGTCTGAGACTAATCGGCAATTAAAATGATTAAAATTTAAAAAATTGCTCTAAATTGGCCTGTGACAGTAATCGTGTTAATGGTTTGAGAGATGTGCAAAACTGTCCAACTCTCCCACACTCAGCAGCTTTGTGAATAGGTTTTAAGAGGAAAGTCTTAGCTAGAAACTTTTAGTGCTGCTTAGGAGAACTCTTAGTGGTAAGATAAAATGCTTTGTGAATACAGCCCCTGATCCTTCAAGTCAGTCTGGGGATTTAAACTGACAAACCTCCAATCATAGGCTTGTCTCTTGCCTCTCATTGTCTAGCTCGAGCTGTGCAATGAATGGACTGAGGGAACACAAGTAAGCAAAAAAATTATCTTCTTCTATAATCTAATCTCTAAATCTAATTCTAATCTCTTCTCATCGACTGATGCTGCAGTCAGACCTTCACATGTGATTACTGGCAGGGTGGGAGAAGCCCTGCTTGAAGAGAGCAGCCATGATTGGTTGCTACATAGCAAATAGCCCTAAGTGGTTAACTGATTCAGACTAGGAGGAGGTTTTTGAAAGGTTTAATACAAAACCTGTGAGATTCACAAAAAACTTTTGGTTGTTTTGTTTTTTTACAGAATACATGTATTAACAGCTGCTGAAGAATATTGAAGAAATGTAATAGTTTTGCCTAAATCATACTGAATTATTTCTGTATAAAGCAGCAATAAGCAATTATTCATGAATGCAACTAATCAGATCATTAAGATATTGTACACATAATTTTATGTATAAAACATAGTATTGTATACATAATTTTGTGAAACTTTACAGCTTCAACTAATGTGCCCACATGTGACCTGAACTTAAATAAGAACAAAGTGCGGTGGTGGGGGCCCCAAAAATGTATTTTCCACAGGGGCCCTGGTATGGTGGTATGGCCCTGTGCATGTGTGAGTGAGTGATTGAGAGAGAGAGAGAGAGAGAGAGAAAAGAGAGAGAGAGAGAGAGATTTATACAATGATGTGATTCATGTGTAATTTCTGTTGTTTTAAAATAAATATGGCACTTCTCTCACTACTTTCAACTACACAACATGCACTCAAAATACCACAAAAAGAATCTTACCAGAAATAAACAATATTAATTTAAAATATATACTTACATGACATTGTGTGTAGCCCATCGCTCATCATCAGCCGAAAGCGGACGGGACCATTTCCCCCTTCAATCTTACGTATGTTCTAAAAGAGGATATGCAAGTCCAGCGGCTCAGTAAATTCAAAGCACAAGGTTTGTTCCACTAAAATGTTATGAATGTTTGTCATTGAGCATCAACCTAACAGCATTAATTTCGCTATTTTTTGATATTTAAGAAACTAAGTACAGCATTGTATGGCACCTCAAAATTGACATTCAATCCTGAAATATGCGGCTGAACTGGAATTCAACCAATATATTGGTTTGCCAATATATCAGGCAGATGTTGTCCTTTATTATATATTGGCCAGTCAGTGTCGTCTGTTAGCAGCATATTGAGAGCTCTTTCCTGATCAGCTAGATAAAATCAACCTGTAAAACCAGGAATTAAGTCCTGTTTTCCTTACACATTTTATTTACTGAGTTGTTCAAATATGTTTTTGCAAATCAACTCCTCATTTATGTTTTCCAGTCTCTCATCCCATTGAAGAGACGTCATGAGTCACTCTGCTTTATGGAGCTGCTAAGCCTTTATGTCCCCTGCTTTCATATGTAATGCTGTTTTAGAAGCTTTTCCACCCTGACAGCAGTAAAATTCTGGGAGAAAGAGAAGTACTAGCCTTCAAAATAATTCAGTGGTTGAACCTATGGTTTGGCTTTGGCTAAGTTGGGCGTTCAATTACTCAGCATTAATTGTCCTGTTCTCTTAAAAGCATAGCCTCCAACAGCTAGTCAGTCATGGTAGTTGTGACTGCAAAGGGACAGGACAATGCATCTTATGAAGAGGATTTATACATACCATGTGTCACTTTGTTTTGGCACTGTATCAACACTCTTGCCAGCGTTGGTTTTAGATACTGAGAGTAAAGTTAACTTAGCAAGGATTAAAGCTCATGTAACCACAATTACACTCACCACCAACTGAAGCACTGGGTCATGGACGTTATTACCAACTGATAGAGCCTGTGGACACAAATAGTCGAGCCATGTCATTTACAGACGATATCTGTCATAATGTTTAGAAAAATGGACTGTATTGTATTCGACAACCAACGGATTAATGTTAATATTCCAAAACTCCAGTTACCTAACGTCCTTTCCGAGAACCTCTCTTTACTAATGTTGACATTAGAAAGATATTTTCTATGGCGATGGAGAACAGCATTCAAAGACAAAACTACATTTAATTAGCTAGCAAACAATTACTGCTAACACTGCCCAGCTGCAAAAGGCTTTAACGTTAGCTAGCTACTTTTTTGGTCTGACACATAGCACCATATCGTCATTCTCTTATAACTACATACTTCCATGCTGTTAAAAGGCGAATCTTACCTCTATCGCTCCTTCTGATAGTTTGGTCATGCCTGCGCAGAGTTTATTCAACGGCAAACAGAACAATTAATTGTGATATTAGACAGCAAATGTATGCCTCTACCACTGACAGCAGTCACTAAATTGTGTTTCTCTCGCGCCAAGTGCTTGCACAAACCCGCCAATGTTCATAATTCCGCCTCAAATTTCTGTTTCCGGTCACAGATCTGACATCAGCGGAAAAAGATCACTACGGTCCCCTAAAACCTTCTGAAATTTATGAAAACTGACCCGGGACCAGTCGTTTTTGTCAGCGCCAAACGCATCACATGTATGCCATGTTTTCGACGGTGCGTTGATGAACACCCGGAAACAGAGAGGTTCGGCTTCACCCATGGCTTCACCATACTTCATTGTTTACTTACGTAAACAAAATACTCAAAAGCCACGTTGCTGAACAACGTGATTATCCTACTATTTAGTTGGGAAACAATGATATCATAGATATTGTTTCCAGTATGTTCCTTCACACACAAATCTATATTCAGGGTAATTATTCATGTGTGCAAGCATTTTTTCAATACATTTATTGACAAAGTAAATTTACTGACTTGCTTTGAAAATGATAATATAATTGTTGAAAACAAATCCACACAAATGAGTGAACAGGAATGAAGTGCCTGCAAACTTTCCACTCTTTCTTGCAGTCAAATAAAGTAAAATAAGAAACAGTAAGGTTTAAGGCAGTTACATTTTTCTTGCAATTTATGTAATTAATATCACCTTACTATATTGCTTTCTATTATATTACTTGTTATATGTGTTATTTAAAAAATAAATAAATAAATAAATCCAATAAAGCGTCTATACAAACTCAACAATCCATTTGCCCAAAGCCAGATAATACTTAATAATATAATTATTAAAATTGTTGTTATTATTATTGTTACTATTATTATTTTGGATCAGAATCTAATAATTACACAAAATAGGCCTACTGTTGGTCCCTGATTGCACCATTTTCCTCCAGCTTGTCCATTTTGGTAAAGACAAAAAGAGAAGGGTGCTGGAATAGGCCACCAATACCGGTAGGTTACTCACCAAAATGTCCGGTAGAGCAGACAGCCTTTTATTATTATTATTATTATTATTATTATTAGTAGTAGTAGTAGTAGTAGTAGTAGTAGTAGTAGTAGTAGTAGTAGTATTTATTTTATGTGATTTGATCCTTAGTAACCCTAAATGCTCATACACCATGCTGTTCTTGTTTAAAAACAATCAAGGATAAAACACAAAAAAGTCAGACTTATTTCCATTGCGAGTCCTCAAAACAGTTTATCAACTAGCATTTTGTTGCTGGCTAATGAAGGTCTAATGGGTGTTAAATTACCCCCATATTTGGAACATACCCTTTCATTGTTTTCCCCTTATGCTTGGAAACCACCCTATTCCCGATTTCCCTGAATGCACCAATGCATACAGCACACACAAGCTTGATGTCTTTCCTAAGTGGATTGTATCTTCTAAAAGTAATGTCATGTTAACATAATTACAAACAAACTACAGGCCTATATTGATTCAATATAGAGCACTGTGACAGTATAGGGAGCAGTTGATTTGTATGGCTTGGTCATACACATATTGGACAGTTTTATAGTGTTGTCACATCACTGATTTTATTGTTGGAAAAAAGGAAGAAAAAGAAACAAATTTACAGTGGCTACAAACCAATTTATTAAACTGCAATTTAAAAACTTTTTCACTATAAATTGCTTGACCAGGGAATATCTTCTCCAGCAGTAAAAACAACAACATTTCTAAAGAATAAGACTTTTACATGACATACTGGGCTCCTCGTTTATTTTACAATGAAACAAGGGAAAAAAATGTTGCATCTGTTTCAACAAACATTCTGACCCAGCTATTTAACTGTAAGTTAAATGTGTGCAATCACGAGTTCCTTGTCTGGATTTTCTTGGGACAGCTGTGAAGGTGATAGTTCTTACTTAGGAGGGCCATCAAAGGAGCGTACATAATTCTTGTCGAGTGGGAATTCCACTTTATCTTTACTTCCCGGGTCTCCTCTCTGCAAGATAGGAGCTTCAGGATTAGGGTTGTTGATGACACCCATAAAGATTGGTACTTGGGTCAAATCATCCATAAGGGCAAGGAGGAAGGGTTGGTTGAGATAGAAAACAGGGTTGGACGCCCTTGAGATGACCACAGTGGTTGCTGCAGCAGCCTCTGCACCCTCCTCATTTATCTCCATGCTGGACTTATGCATCACACTGGATACCAGCAGGGGGCCATCTGCTATTTTAGCCAGGTTGGGACGAGTAAACATATCTCCTAGGCCTGAGACAGAATAGAAAGGACAGGTAGAAGTCATCGAATTAAGTCTTTTTTTAAAAAAACCTTGTTTCAATAGTATGTACCAATAATTTTGTCATGTAACTTTTTTGCTTCCAAATAGGCTTAATGGGTATGGATAATAAAGAGGTCTTACCAAGTTTGGTAAAAACATCCTGTAGCTCTTGAGTATATTCCAGTTTGAATTTGGGAATTTTAACTTGTACAGCTCTTTCTTTAGGCAGACGATGATAAAGGTTGGAGATATTAAGCTTTGCAGCAAGTGAAGACACATTCATCTGGCCAGACATGGGCATGATCACTAGCAAACTCATGGACTTCTGGAATGGGAAAGACGCTACCTGCACAGGCAAAAAAATAAATAAATAAAAAGATAATGAAAGTTTTTTTTAATTATCATGGGTAAAAGAAGAGGAAAATACATTTCAAGAAGGAGGTTGAAACAGAGATGAATATTTCAGGGGAAATGATGAGGTTTCAAGGAAGAGACAAAGATTGACATTTTTTACCTGAGCTTCAAGTTCATTATCAATAAATAAACTCAGGGGATGTTTGGCATCTTCCATCATTTCAACATCAACCATGTGCTTGTCATCGATGTAAAATACACCTCTAGAAGTGAAGCGTGGGTCAAATCGAGCTTTCCATTCTCCTGTTGGACAAAGGATCATAATTTTATCTCTGTAGTCAGTAAGAATCAGCAGCACAAGACAAATGTTTGGCTGCAAATGTTAAAAAAATAGTAGAAGACACAGCAGGAAAAAAAAAACTATTGTTTGTTTCCCTTATGTGGAAGTCAGCAATTCTCAGAAAATATAAACCACTTGAAAAGGTGCTGTTTTATAATGTTGCTCTCATTTACCTTTGAAATGCACAGCATTAATGAGCATAAGGAGCAAATTGGGTGGTAAAGAAGATAGGAAATCAGTAATCTTTCCATTTGTTGCCTTCTCTACCCAATCGTTTATCTGTTCCAGGCCTTCCAAGGCCACTGGCTCTGAGTCATATAACCGCTGGGACTGATGGACGAAGTCTTGCTTTGGCTCAAATCCTAAAACACAAACAAAAAAATCTCTCAGAGTATATACTCACACAGTCACTTGTTTTGCAACTCATAGGAGTTACTCATAGGAAACCGTGACAAGCTGCATAAAAAAGGAAGTTTCTGTGAACAGTAGTTGCCATTGTCAACCTCCAGTTTTCTGTATAATTCCACATCATTTGTTTCATTATTACTTAAGTTTTGAATAAACTCCCAAGAAATGATGGCAATAACCTTCACGCAGGAAGATGCGCATGGCAATCTGCTGGTCGTTGTTTCTGAGCTGCGCTAAAACATTATGCAGAGACTCGTGATAGCAAGGGAAAGTGTTTGCATGGAGATGATGCATCAGAAGCTCCTCTGTCTCATTTGCTGCCCCTGAAACAAAGAGAAGTGCAACAAAACGGTCAAAACATTTGCATTGAAAATGTGTACAGACTACAATAATCTAGGTAAAATGTATCAACCGTGGTTATCACAGATGTGTACAGTTAAGTAAAAAGATGTAATTGTAGGTCCATACCCAGAGCCAGCTGGGAGAGAGCTAATGCTATGCTGAAAGGGGATATGATCACATTGGGTTGTTCTGACGTTGTCTCCAGGTTCTGTAGAAGCTGCAGGCCCAGTTTCTGAACGCCACTGGCCACGGCCTCCCTGGACTGCAGGCTGCGGCCCACAGACAAACAACCCCCATCCTGCTCTTCCTCTGATGAGGCCCCACTGGCCTTATTAACCATGGTTGTTGCAATTGGGGGATCTAGCGTGGTACCTGCATTTGTTGGGTTTGATGTATTTTCAGATATTTTCTAAAAGAAAGAATACAAAAACGCTCAGTAAAAGGACTTATGTATTGCCCGTGTTCCTCATTGTGTTATTGGCGAATTAGGACACTATTTTAAAAAACAAGGAAAATGAGAAAAAAAATATTGAAGCTCTCCTGCTTTGCCTCTGACCTCTTTGGGGTGGCTGGGCATCAAAGGAATAAGAGGCACCAAAGGGATTGAATCGTCATCTGCCACTTCAGCATTCTGTTAAGAAGATGGTATAAAATATTACATTTCCATGACACGCAGCACATATTATAATCCAGAACGAGAGTGATGATGGTTAATAATTTCAGTGATTTACTGTGACTCCTTCTCTGCAGAGACAGATCAACAGGAGTGTCAGACGAAGATCCATGTCCTTACAGTGTAGCTGGAAGAGAGGAAAATCATGTTGGCTAAGTAAGTGTGTGACCCACTCATTTGTCTCTTGTAATAAAACTTTAACCTCTTGTTCATGTCTGGTATTGTTTAATAAAAAAATAAATCATATTTTCAGAGCTGCTGGCCATGGTTAGAGCCCACAAATATACATCATAAAACAAAAATCACATCATGAAATAACTTATAAAACACTCTCACCTTAATTTATCTTTGTTCAATGTATTGTCTACAGGTCTCAAATATTTTCTGTCTCCTTTGTCTCTCTCTTAAAGGCACACAAAAGATATACGACACTTCAGAATTACTCCAGTGAAAATACAAAGTGTTTTAATAATTTTTTTTTTTAAATAGGATACACTTTGCAAGTCAAATAGTTTGCCAAAACATAAAAACACAGTCTC
Source organism: Neoniphon sammara (assembly GCA_900302535.1). Taxonomy (NCBI): domain Eukaryota; kingdom Metazoa; phylum Chordata; class Actinopteri; order Holocentriformes; family Holocentridae; genus Neoniphon; species Neoniphon sammara. The sequence goes on along the minus strand of OMKZ01015633.1, from coordinate 6,373 downwards.
CGCCATAACTCCGTTTAGATTAGAATTATATTTTGGTAATGTGTCTAAACAGACTGTCCTGCATGCAAATCAATTGCCCACAGATGTCTGAAGATTAAAAAAAAAATTCAATGTATTTTAGATTTTTTAAAATCTCATAAGTATTAGCTAATACAAAGCCCCTGTCATGAGCACAAGAAACTGATGAAAAACATCTAAGTGTGTAATAGTTCTACTTTTTAGAATATCTCATCATAGCTTCAAATACATTAAATTATAATATTGTGCCAAGAAGTTAATGAAATATATTTGATCTTACCTTGAATTTAAATTAAACAGCTGCTATCTTGTCTAAAAAAAAGAGAGACTAAGTGAATGTGAATGGCCGAATTCCCGAGTGTAAGATTGGCAGTTGCTCAGCAAACAGTTAAATATCAACTTACATTGATTGGGGCCTCATTTAATCACTATTTGTTTGTAAATGTAGCCGCTGAGACTAATCCAGGGTCAAACCTTGAAGCCTGACAATTGGCTGTGCAGCATCTCAATGGACAGATGATATATCATGACACATCAGTATCCTTCTGAGGCAACACAGTGACAGCTTGATTGCAAAAGTGTGCCCAAGCCAATTTTGTGTGGGCAAACAAACAGAGCATGTTGACAATTGAGTTGCGGATTTAACATTGGTTAATTCATAGAAAACATTTCCCAGAAACTCTTGGCTAGGTTATGGATAAATGATCAACTTCACAGAACTGTCACTTGACTGCTCTCTGACTAAATTTTTTGTTGTTTCAGTGTGTCAGCACTAATTGCTGAGACACACACAAAAAATTCACTCAGCTGATTTTGTCACAGTATTTCACCACTAATCAGAAGCAGTATCTTTTAGATCACATGACAGCAGTGGACAGAGACCATGTGCAAACACAGGAGAGGACTTTGTCCAATTAGAGCTCTAATGACTCGTCCTTAGCCAACATCTGAAGGCAAGAAAGGGGGTCAGGATAATTCTAGGTGATTAATATATAACAGCTGAAACACAAATAAATCAAGTGGAGCAATTTTTTATTAATCCAGTTAATAAATAAGCATTTTCATGTATTTTCTCATTAAAATGTGCCAAAAAATACCGGATCAATCAGAGCTGATTATCAATATGCAACAACTAATTCTGTTTTGAGTAAAAGTTGTCTATTTAATGACGATAGAGCTTTCACTCCAACTTTACAAAAACACATAAAATGTTAAAAAGTGGAGTATACTTGTCAGAGCATGTGGAGCTTTGGGTGAATAATTCAACATTTTTATATTCATAGACAGTAAGCAAACATGACAGTAAAATCATACATGGGCAAACAGCTTTGTGTGTTGGAAGGTATTGAAAACTTGGCAACAGATGCCATGGTGTGACACTGACATTTAGGAAAAAGTTTATCACTAATAAAAACTGGGCTGAGCTCAGGGGGGAAAAAAGCTTTCAATATGCATTTGTAATACACCATGAGAAGCTAGCTGAATCACAAATTCAAAGATGTTTGAGCAATTCATGACTTAAGTTGCCATTTTTTGAACATATAATTGTTAATAGGCAATTATATACAGATGTTAGGAGTACAAAAGTGTGGTATCTTGGCATTGACTGTTCCAGGTTGTGCAGTCAGTGATTAGGAAGTGCTACGTCTAGCAACTGGCATTGTTAGTGGCATCTGCGTAGCAAGTTCTCATGATTCATGAGATACTCCTGACTTAATGTTGCTACAAGATCTCTGACTGCTAAACCAATAACAGTCTAAACATAATTTAGACTACTCCAAAGCAACTTCAAGTCATTTATTAGTGGTTAAAAAAACATTCAGTCTTAAAATCTGAGTGAGAATCTAAATGTTATAATTCAGGCCATATTTGTGCAGTTTAATAAAGGCTGTGCATCTGTAATTGACCTTTATATGTGACGTCAACTGAGGCATGTCCACTTTGAGAAGATGCACATGATGTATAAACAATCTACCGTGAAGTAATGCTCATCATACACAGGGTACCACAAACAAATGGTTTGATCTACAAATACTGCATAGTTTAATCAGTGCATTGGATGCATGTGTTTCCTACGTCAATGGGAAATGAAAGGTGAAGTGAATGTATTTTTGGTGTTGGTATGCATCTATTTGGAAAGTGTAAACACTACATTAGAACCGTGTTTGGTTCCACCTTCCTGAGCAGTTCTTGTGATTCATTCTTTTGAAAATAACAGCTGACCTCGTCAAAAAAAGAATAGTTGACCTTACTGAGATAAGATTTTTTTCCATTATATACTATCTATAGGCAAAATGCTTTAAAAATCATGTAATTTGCTGTACAATGATAAATCTCAACAGCATGGTACAATTTTCCTGTCCACCGATTTGGTCAGTGCCTACAGCCAAAGCAGTAAGACTTGGTAGACATGAAGCTCATACAACTACTGTACTACTGGTGCTGCCTCATTTGAAATCAGTTTAGAGGAATTGGCAGCTTTCCCCATCAGTATGATTGGCCTCAATTTCAGAGGCAGGAGGAGCAGAGAGGGGACTGAAGCACCTGGCATCAGCCTTAACAAACAGGACACTTCTGTAAGGTCAGTGGTAGAGTGTTACCGTAGCAGCTGAGAGCCACTGCTTTAGCCTAAGCTAAAAGTCGGATGGCACCATTCTCAGAGCCCAGGAGCAAAAGCCTCTTGGTGGGCAGGACTGCCAGGCTGGTGAGGGTGCCACGGAAGTTCTCTGAGCTCAGCTTGGTGCTGCTCACAGGGCTGACAGAGATATCTGCCATGGAGTACACCCCTATTTTGTTAGCCACTGTTCCAGTCACAATCTCTGAACCATAGAGGTCAAAGGCATGGATGGGGTCAGAGGGCGACTTGTACTGGCGAAGGGGCTTATGTTCCAGATCTTTCCACACAGTGAGTGTGTAATCAGTGGAGGAGCTGATGACAATGTTTCCCTCTGCAGCCTGAAAAGAAAAACATCAGAGAGGAAGTCACAGAGTGTTGATGTCATAAAGTGGCAAACATACACCCACACACTTAACCTTACATTGGCAGTGAGCACACCGGTTTGTTTGATATACTTTAGGACAAAATTATTCAAAATTGGATTAGATCAGGAACAGAGTTCATCGTCTCTCTCCACCTTAATGTAAGAACCACTGGTCACTGAGTATAAGAACTGAGTATACACGCATTGGGAACTCTGTGTCATATGTATATGCCAATGAGAACCACTGAGATCTTTCTAATGAGTAACTTATGTGCATATTTGCCTAAACTTGTGCCTTTAAAACCAGAGATACAATCCTTGACCCCACAATTTGGGGTTAAATAAAGTTTGCTTAGCTCTGTTGACTACAAATTTACTGGGTACAACTTTCACCACCCTCTTGCTCTGAATACTTATATCTGTTCCACCACATTTTTGGAATGTCAAAAATAAAACCAAAAGTTAAGAGTGAAAAGTCACAGTCCCACCCTCCCCAAAACTGGAGGACCAGCTTGACTCGGGAAAAGGGCTCTTATTAACAGTTCTGTTAGTATGAGATTAGGCTGTGTCTGAGATCAGGTGATTTCACTAAAGAGCTCTTTTTTTTACATGATAGATAAGATACCAAAATAGTCTTGTAGCAACATTAAGTTAAGTTTGCTCTCCTTACTCTTTTCTGATTGGCTGGTCTCCATAATGTCACATCATCTATGATACATAGGTGTAGAAAACTGCATGAGAAAACTAATTTAAGACAGGAACTACAATCATTTTGTCACTATCATTTTAGACATGATGTTAATCATCTAAAATAGCCACAATCTTTTCTTCAAATAAATATTTTAGTTTGAAATTGACTTACACAAGGCCTACATAATATTTGTTTTCAACAGACATGCTTTTCATGTAAACTAGTTCACTGCCACTGGTAGATAATCCTTACAATAGCCAAATAAATATGATTATTTAGCACCCCTGATGTTAGCCAGAGGCAGCCCCACTTTGTTATACTGGCTTATGACAAAATACAAACATATCCATACTAAACTGAGGCAGACCTTCATTTGGAGGATATCTCCCTCGTGAGCAGGCCAACCTTTCAGAACAAGGCCTGTGCGTGCATCTAGCAGAACAATGAAACCAGATGAGAAGCCGGCAGCCACAGTGCGCCCTCCAGGGCTCACTGCCAGGTAGCGGATCAGCCCAGCACTCACATTGTTGTATGCCAGACGAAACTCGTGCTGGGAACACAGGGGAAGATGTGTCACTTTTATGCCTGAAATGACTCTGGAGAGCATGACTGTAGAAAATCTCATCATAATTTTAAAAATGCAGGAACAACTGATATGTGGTGGGTGTTTTTTTTTATTGCGGGAGTCTCAAGAGAGTGAGATTCCTGAAGAGGAGCTACCTGCAGCCCTGGTTTACGAGGATCAACGAAGCGGAGAACAGAATCAGCGCTGCCAAAGACAACACTGCAGTGTGGAGCTGGCATGGTGGTGACAGCTGTGATTGGGTTCTTCCCATCCAGGGCTTCATACAAACGGATCTGCTTGCCTAGGCGCAACAGAACAGTATATAATTACATAACAAAGTAGATTAAAGCACATTTGTGCCAACCATAAATAATCTCATGTGTTTTACTAATGAAACATTATTACTTTGGATGCATAATTCTAATCATGGACAGAAACACAATGTGCTTGACCGCCCTCACCTGTGTACTGGTCCCACAGATGCACAGTGCCATCACAGCTGACCACCTCCTGTGAAGCCTCGAGCTGTCCAACATAGAACACTGACTTTCGATGGTCGGTGTACGTCAATCTGGGCTCCACCTCCTGTGTTCCATCACCATGGTTATAAAGGGGCCAAAGCCTCACAGTTTTGTCTTTACTGCCAGAAAGGAAGTAGTCCTCTCCTGCTAATGGTGCCAAACACTTGGTTGTGCCCGAATGACCTAGGAAGCTCTGCAGCCGGATCTGGTGGAAGTGGAAATGCGGATCCTGCTGGTTGAGGCCAATCTCGTACTGCCAATAGGCCAGCCAGTTGCCCTGGAGGGAGCGGCTGCTGCGAGGGAGCTCCTGCTTAAGCGCACTGTCCTCCGGAGTGGGGCCTTTCACCCAGGAGGAGGAAAAGGAAGAGAATGCTGTGCCAGTGGAGGGAGTGGTGAAGGTGGAGGCAGTTGTGATAATGGGGGCAGTATGGCTGGGGTGAGGGCGCCCCCAGGAGTCAACAGACCCCAGGTTGGGGCTACCACCATAGTCAGTGTCAGGGGACACTTGGATACGGTTTCCAACCAGGTGGCTGCCAAAGGTGCCAGACTCAGGGAGAGAGTCTGATCCCAGGGGGGTGGAGGTAGTGGAGGGTGCAGGGAAGGGGTGGCGACCAACGCGTCTGTTCACAGAGAGGCCCATGGAGGAGGGAGGAAGTTCCACCCTGGATGCTGCTGTGGGGTTAGCCTCCGGACTGCCAGGGCTGACACTCTCATGGTAAGACTGGGCCAACCGCCAGACCAGCTCGTGGTTGGGAACCAGTTTTCGAATTGCTGTGTCACCTACAGAAGCCACAACACAACACTGATGTGAACCAATGGAGTATACAAATATATCTGACATAGAGACAGAGAATAAAGTATGCATTCTGGCACTAGACAGGGTGTTTCTTACCTATGAGGCAGTAGAAAGGGATGTAGGAGGCATAGGCCATCTCAGGGTTGAATACAGTCTGCAGCTCCTCCAAAACTCCCAGCTCATATGTCACATTCGCCTCCTCAGGTGTGCAAACATCCACCACAGTGACTTCCCCCACAACTCTGCGGGTGGCACTCTCCAGCTGCAGTTTAAGAGAACTTGTCATTGCATGTCTATATTTCAGAGTACAGTATAAATTAGCTAATTTGCTACAAAACTGAACTTGACAGTGCCAATTCCAAACTTAAAGGACAATGCCGGTCTAATTTGAGTTACAGCAAGCTGAATAGTGTTGACGAGTAGATTACATTACCTGTGAGCCTTAATTTTTTTTTACCATGTTAATTTACAAACTTTTCAGTGCCACATCTTTCTTAAATTTAAGTCATCTCTCACTCACTCACACACACACACAAACATAAATGAGAGAAAGGCAACACAATAAACCACGACCATTTCTGACACTTAATTTCAGGCAGCATGTTCACTATGATAGATTGCCTTACTCAGGCATTTTTGAAGTCTGCAGAAGATGTTTTTCGTACCAGAAGAAAATTAATTGCAGTGAATGGCTTCTAAAAATGTGGGAAATCAAAGTCTGACATAATAGAACTGCAGATGACAGTATGCAGAGACCACTAAGAATTATATAAAAACAGCTGTAATCTAAATTATTTGTAC
>OMKZ01015632.1:36897-47118 GCA_900302535.1 Neoniphon sammara | reverse complement strand
CGAAAATAGAATGTCCAGCATGGGCAAACTGAACTCCAAGTTCGGATAAACTGATAAAACTGCTCATTTGCCACGTTTTTCAATTCTTTTGTGATAATTCTCTCTATTTTGCGTTATTGCATATGACAGTATAAACAGTTTAATGCCCAGTCTTTAATACAAATTTAAACTAATTGTAGCATTGCAAAAAGTTGAATTACGCATGTTTTCGGTGTTTGCATCAAAACTTTTTTTTTTTAATCTGAAAGGTTGGCAAAAACGCACTGAACATTAAACCCCACTCAACCAACAACAACAAAAAAGTATTAGTGACCTTGGCAGTTATCTGAATGAGGGTTATGCCAGGAAAGACTAGGACACAAAAAGGTTTCTTGTTATTTTACTCCATCTGATGGGAATGGGACACGAAAACGTTCCATGGAAAATCCTCTAAATAAACAAGTACGTACCTCTGTGGATCCTTTGGTTTGTCCCTGGGGTGTGATGTGCAGCAAATATGAATGTCATATCCTGAGTAAATTGATCTACCCACGCAAGAAAAAAGAAATAGTTGCAATTGTGTTTTGATCCTTAGTCCATACTTCAAATCCCCCAAATCCTCAATGGCCATATTTGGCAATGTATGTGTAATTTATGTCTAAATGGTAGCCCGTGTGCGGAATATGAGATTTGAGATTTAGTGTTTTTAAAAAGCCACAAGTAAAATCACGGTCCTCATCTTTCACACTCCCTTTATTGCAAGGGAAGGAACATGTTGCTGTATGGGGGATGAATAGAAATTTGCACCTGGGCCACTTTGAAGCAGGTGGCAGTGAGTGTCAGGTCAGTATGGTCCACAATGTGCATGAGGGTGTGATTGACAGCTTCCCAAGGGTTTGGGTGAAAAAGTGTCGTTGATTGTCGCAAAACCTGTTGCATATGCTCAACAGAGACACTTTACCAGGAAGGTTAAGGCCAATGTCGTGCAGATCTGAATTGTGAAGAGACAAATGAATTTGAAGCTTGGAAGAATTATGTCCACTTAGATCTATTGCGCTCCTTTTTTTTTTTTTTTTTTACTCTGCAAAGATGCGATCTGCTCAGTCAATTTTCGCTGTTGCATAATGTCATATTTTGTCGGATATGTCCTAAAAAGCCATATCGAAATGATTAATTCGCCTTTAAAAACGGACCCGTCTTTTCGTGAACCAGTGGCTCATGTAGGACAAATGTATGAATTCTTCAGCAATAATATAATATAACCGCTAAAATGATAGGCCGTTTGAGCTATAAGTCATACGAAATCATAATAAGCTAATAAAGGAGCAGTTCACAAATTAGACATAATAAATTAAATTCCTGGGAACTGCAGAGTCAAACCACTTCATCTCTCCTAATTAATAATAAAAGCATGTAATTAAGCATAGCCTACATTAAAGACAAAAACATAGTAGCCATATGAAAAATCCACAAAAATGTACAACATTCGTGGAGAAATTTCATTCAGAGACATCGTTATCGATTATTTCTTACATAGCTATAAATGGACTTAATTTAATGATCAGTAAAGTCACCCGGCATGCAGACAACGGAATTTATATATTTTTTTTATCTTAGTTAAATTGTTTTTGTTTCAATTTGCATGAACATGCCTCATTTTGATCGCTCTCAAAATACATCTGAATAAGCGTTAAATTGTGTAACTAGGCCTACAGTTTCCTCAAGAGCACAATGAATGCTATATTCCCTTTAAATAAATAAAAAGCCTGTAGGTGCACACCATTTCACGCTGTTTTAATGAAAATGTAGGCTACATGATAGCTATGCTATTATAGCCCACCTCAAAAGTTATATATGCAGGTTTTGGTGCAAAAGACCTTTAACTTTAAATAGACCTTGAGAGAGAGGGGAGGAGAAAAAAGACAAGAATAAAGGCTTTAGAGACTTCCATACTCGGCACAATAAAATTAATTTTGTTTATTTGTTTGCGTGTTGGATGTGTTGGCTGATTCTAATAAGCATCATGCAAATGCATACAAATTGTATACAGTGTATACAATAAGCAGCTACGTTTCGGAGCTGATGGTCGATTTTCAGTAGCCTACAATGAAAATCCATTTGACAAAGCGTGTACCTTGTAGCCTAGTGAGCCTTAAAATCCATTTTTTCTTAAAAAAAAAGTGAAAGGACATGTTAATAAAAGTGAAAAGACCTGAAGTTTCACATGTTTCAGGGATTTGTTTAAAGAAAGTGTTAATATCCCATTACTCAGTGAAAGAAATAAACCAGGAAACAAGGTATACATTGGAAGCAGCTGGACATATCCCAACATATGCATATTTCACCTGTTTTAATAAATAGACTTTAAACCTCTATGAGAATGAATGACTTGTCACGATGGACAATCTTAGCGTGATTTGGTGTAAAACTGCATACTCTAGGCTAGTAGTGATTTGAACGAGGCATCTGAGCATTTTCTAATTTCATTCACTTCACATGATGCGTCTTACTGGAAATGGAAATGGCAATGGAAATACAGCCTCTCCTGTGCGAGCAGGAGGAGCCCGACATCAAGTCGAATAGTATTTATATCAATTAAGTCATATGGTATGGCTACGTTCACTCTCGCCTATGTATAACGTGTCAAAGAATGTCTGTTAAATGGCCATTTTGTATCATTAATACTGTAACGTGATCTAGAACGACTGGAACGTCTCTGCGAAAGAAAATAATGATTACGGCTCATTACAGAAGTCAAGAACATTCGGCTGCATTGTCCTTGACACACAGTATCAGTGCAAGCGAGGCCGTTTTTACCAAAGGCGAAAACACAGTATATAGTATGCCCAACATAAATTATAGCCTGCACCAAACAAGTAAATCGCAGCACGAACTGGGAAATGAATTGTGTGTGATGGGGAATGGTTGAGGATGAAATGATGAAATTACATTAGTAGGCCTAATTCAATCAGTTGTAATGCCAGGTTTTCTGATGAATAAACGCACAGATAGGCGTTTCAACAAGAACGGCAAAAGATTCAAAATGTATGTCAAAATATATATTTTACAGGCTATTCCATTTTTGTTTAATGCAGTAAAATAAAATCTAATAAAAATATCTGTGCGTGATACAGCCTGGACCTATACTCGTAACAGAGTTATGCTTAGCGTGCAAATTTCGTAAAATTTCATTATTTAAATTTGCATCTGCTTCGTCTTTAAATTGGAAACGCTGGAGGCGGATGGAGTCCTTTCCATTCACAACGTATTTAGGCAACACACTTGGTAGGCCACTGTGAACTAAGGCTGTTTCCCATCAAACTGCTTGCAAACGTATGAAAAAATAACGGGGAGACAATGGAATGGGGTTAATGCACACCGATGAGGGTGTTTGCATTTCAACGATCACAGGTTGAAAGGAAAAACACCCGGGATATACCTCTCTCTATATCAGATATCTCTACATGCAGGTATGAAAGGATGTTATGTGGGACGGGTCCACTCCTCAGTATCCCTCTGTCCTGACGCAGCCAATGAGGAGCATCACTGTCACCGGCGGTGGCCTTAGGGTGGTATACCTGCATCTAGGAGATCAGATTTTAGGGCATAAGCTTCTAGGCTCCGTTGGTAAGGGGGATTATTTTTCCATGTGGAGTGAACGAAGATGGGGCGCTGATCAGCTAAAGGCCTACATATACCCTGCCATATGCAGCGCGCACATGCGTTAATCTGCGCAATGGCACAGTTCAGTGTTCCTAATGCCAAATGGAGAGATCTTCCAGACTGAGACCTGCTGTTTTCTGGTAAATGACGATTGTATAGGCCTGTGACTTGGGATCTCCTTGGCTGCCGTTGTCCATGTGCATGTCGACTAGTTCATGGTATCTGCGATAATGTGCAGCAAATCTCAGGGTTTTCCCCTGCGTCCACTCGCTGATCTTTAAGTGTTAAGGGCTATAGATGTGGAATGAATCTGTGACGAGTCCCCTTTTTCTATTTGCAGAACAAGCCGTCCACGAGTTTATTAGGCTACTGTGTGTTTTATAAGTGCCCAGACCACACAAACATATAGGTGGATAATCTACATTTTCTGTGTACGACCCAGACTTAAGTTCTGGGTCGTATTGGAGACTATATAATGGCTTTAAATGCTTCCGTTTCATTCCAGTAATAGTCAAATTACAGTAAAAGTTGGTTCAAGCACTTTTTTTCTGTTGTGAAAAAAATGGAAAAGACTGCACACTGTTATTCAGTGTGCAGTTCAGTGTGTCCGCAGAAATCCCCAAATGTGGATTCTGTTTTCCTCCATGTCTTAAATTTAGGCCCAGTGACATAGGCCTCCTTAACCCTGGAATACTCCTCTCCTTGTGTTGACATCCACCCCTAAAGGTAGCTGTCAGTTTACCCTGTCCGGGAATCACAGAGCTATTCATCATTGTTTGACAGTGTTTGGGAAGGAAGCCATGGTGGCCCAGATGACAAGTCAGCAGCACACCGCTGAATGCAAGGCGTCAGTATCATCATGGTAAAAGATGATGCCTTTATTCAGAGATATTAAGTAGTCTACTTAACTAAAACTGACCGCTAGACTCAAAACTATAATAAGCACTTCCTTCATTTATTTCATATTTGGCCGATATTTTAATATTATTCTAGTTTTCTTATAGGACATTTTTTTTAATTTGCTCGTGCCCCCAAAACACAGAAGTAATTGTCTTAAATTGAGTCGATATCAACAATAAAATTATCATTAAGTTACTTAATACGCCAATATATTGACGGTCTAAGTCAATTCTTTGGCCAGAAAATAAAAGCTGTGCAGCACAACGTCTTTGTGAGAGAAAGCAATACCATAGCCAAGGCTTTTATAATATTAGGAATTCATTTATACCATCATTAATGCATGTTGACGGCCAGACAGGCCATATGCATTTTCTTGATCAATCAGTCAAAGTGCTGGCAATAAAAACTTAATACCAATAACGTTATCAGATTATGTAAAACATACTGTCATAGCTGGTACTGTTGTTTAGCCTAATCTTTCCTATTGGGGTTATTGTTATTAATATGAAAAGGAAAAAGAATCAATTGCCCAATATTCAACATCACAGTAAAAACCCTAAAACAAAATGGCATCCAAATTATAGTAATGCCTGATATGTTTTAATGTTTTTCGATCTAAACAAACAATCGATTTTACACAATAGAAAATAGGTACATTTCAATAGGAATTGGTTTGTTGGCCTGATTCCTGCCACAGATTTCAGGCCCATAAAACAACAAAACTTAAATTGCTCTTTTCAGTCCGATGCTGTACATGTCCACACTATATGCATTTTACATTTTAGTAATGTAATGTATACGCTCAAAAGTGCTGAAATATCTTACCTTTACAAACACAGCAAGGAAAAACAACCTGTAACAGAGATAATTATTTGAAAAGTCAATGGAATATGCCTATTTCCAATCACTGCAGAGGTAGGAAGGCGCGTATAACATAAACCAACAAAGGTGACATTTTCAGTCTAGACCACTGGTTCCCAAAGTGGGGTCCGGGGACCTGCAGCGGTCCTTGAAGGGCTTCCAGGAGTCCCAAGTACAATGAGGAATACTTTCATTTCACTACTCTGTCACTCTAACACAATGAGAATGTAAAAGTAGGTGCACTCTCCCCACCTACAGTATAGACAGTAAATACTAAATCACAACACATATCTTCTTGGATGGAGTTCCTTGTTGAAAAATATCGCATAATGGGGTGTAATGTGTAAATATCTGGGGGTCCTGGACATGAAGACGTTTGGGAACCCCTGGTCTGGACAACAAGATGAGGCAGTTCAGTCGGAGACATTGAGCTGATTATCAGTCCACTCAGGTCTTCTCCTCTGGTTTAAAGTAATTCGTTTGATTTCCTGGGAGAAAAGAAAGTAAGAATAAATACATCGAAGTCTCATTGATTCCCCGCACAGGCGGAGAGTGTCCATGCAGGGAGGCAGTAGGCGTACGGGTAATAGTAGGACGGCTGCAGGGAGAGGAGCGGAGGCCGCAGGATCTCCCCGGGGCTGTACTGTCTCTGGTCGTCCCGGACCAAAACTTTCACCGCCACTTTCTTAGCTGCCGGGGTCGACGCCATCAGATCAGCAGCCATCTGACGGCGTTTTGTCTTATATCTGCGGTTCTGGAACCAGATCTTGACCTGGGTCTCTGTCAGCTTCAGGGAGGCCGCCAAGTCCGCCCTCTCCGGTCCGGACAGGTACCGCTGGTGGTTGAAGCGGCGCTCCAGCTCGAATACTTGCGCATGGGAGAAGGCAGCCCTGGAGCGCTTTTTCCTCTGTTTGGGCTGGTCCAGGCTCTTATCGCAGCCCCCATCGTCCAGGGTGTTGGGGTCTGAAAAAGAGACACAGAGACGTGCGCTATGAGACATAAGACACCAGTGCACTTCTGTTATTTATTTTTCATTGATCTAAGCGAAATTACTTATATTGATTTCAGGTGACGGCGCATAGTGTGGGATGTGTTTTTGATTTAAAAATCCCAACTGGGATGCATACTTATGCTTCAAGGTGTTTACGTTTCTATTAGTACATTGTCATAAATTTGTTACCATGTTTTCCCCTTTAATTAATTACCTAATTTCATATGTCCAAATAAAAATGGAAAAAATGTGTGATCTGATAAGTTTTTATGCAGGCCTAAAGACAGCTACAACACTCCAAAAGATATGTTAACCCTTTTTTAATTTTCCAGGCTATAAGCTGGACAGTAATCAGCTGTGTTTTGACCAGTGCATAAATTCTTCCCAGAGGGAAATCCTGCAACATGAATTATCTCATACAATTATAACACGTGATGCCACCAAATCGAGCTGCCCCTAACCTTTTGGAAATAATGGTTTAAAGGCCTGTGGGTATGGCAGCAAAAAGGCTACAGTTTTACGATGGGGCCAACAGAGGCCTATCCATTCACATCTATTCTAATTCGTGCGTAAAAGTGTGCGTAAAATTGAGGACGACTTCGGAAATGTGCAAATGTCAGCCCCTTTGAAAGAAGTAGGCCTCTGACTATGATATCACTTGTGACAAAAGTTTATAAGCAGTATTAAAAAGGCACTTAAGACTCACCGTGGGCGCTCTATTCTGATTTTGACTGATATATTTAACTGAGGGAATTACAGGGTTCAGCGAGTCAATATGGTTCTTTATGGATCTCAATTTATACAGCCATAGAGCCCATGGAGAAACATACTGTTTGGTGTGTGTATGTGGTTGCATATAATATCCCATGCACTTACCCGTGGCACTGGGCTCACAGTCGCTCTTTGCGTTTTCCACAGCTGCAGATTCGTGGTCCGTCTCCTCCTGCAGACTTTCTTCCAGCAAATCCGACGCATGGTCTCCGTCTTTCTCCGACTTGCAGACGGTCAGAGTCTTGCTGTCATTGTCGTCGCTGAGCCCCGAGTCCGAGTCATAACTTTTCTGGTCCGTGGGCTCACAAGTCCCCCCATCATCACTTCTACACGCCGTGGGAAAGTCCGCCGACCCGCTGTTCATGTCCCCAAATATTTTCCAACACGCCGTTTTGGAGAAGCACATATCCAATTCTGGCAAGTGCCGACTGTCGTCTTTTTTGTTAAGAATGGCTTGGATTGAGAAAGGCATCAATGAGTTGCCACGAACGGCCATTTTCAAATGTGAAGTTCTTGGTCTTCAAGTGAGTAATTGCCGGCCTGGATACGGAATAAAAAACAAAGTCAGTTCATCCACATTTTACTCCCAGCGAAGCACTGGTGTTGCTTTTCTGTTCCCTCCAGTGTTGGTTTCTCATCGCAGCCCCGCAGGAGAAGCCATGGAAACTTTCGTGTACATCCGAAGGCACGATGCTTCTCCTCCGCATAGCTCTGCCATCAGCTCAGCCTCGCTCCCGTTTCCTGCCCTTTTCACACACTTCTACCATCCACCCTCACCTGTGACTGACAGCAACTCCTCTGTCTCTCCTATTGGGCGACAGCGGAGGAAAACCGATCCGTGATTGGCCACTGTAAGCGTCGTCATGCTGCATTCAAGCCAGATGGGAATAATAACCATCACAGAAACTTGACGGTTGAAAGCCTCATCTTTTGACAAGTTTTTTGAAGACTTGGTCACTCCACTGCTTCTTCACATTTGACAGACTTGTGCGTAGTGATGTGGTAGGCTACGTTTGATTTTATATTTTACAACGACACAAATACTGCTTCCCAAACACAAATATGAAAGGAGTGTCCTAGAGTTTATTTTTCAACGATGTGATGAAAAAAATGGCTGATGTGGTGAAAATCGTCCATTTTGTTAATTTCATAGGCTATGAAAATAAGGTGCCATTGCTTAGATAGCCTACAGTAAACTGCAGATATTTCTTTATCGTTGTTGTTAAGAATAATGGAGGCCAAAAAAACATGGCCCATCGACCAAACACCCGGGATCACAGACTAATAGCTGATAAGACTTGAAGACTGACGTGAAGTGTATTTCAAGTATAATTTCCCACCTGAAAGTTGAAGTGCATTTACACCTGAAAAATCTGCATATGCAAGAAGGTGCCTCGTATGTACGACTTTTCCTATTTTACATGAATGCAGCATCAAGACAATAAATACGTCCTCTTTTGAAACTTAACCCTTCACCATCCAAACAAGTCTGTCCAGCGTAATACGTACGTGACGCGTTTTACTCATTGGCAACGTTCTGGATCCAGACCAATGTGTGCCAGATTTTTACCAACGCACAGGCCTATACCCACTCGAGATTGCTAACTCACCGAAGTTATTGCTGCTTTCCTTAGCTACTTTATTAACCATGATGACCAGGTAAGCTTGTGCTCAAACCAGATGATAGCACTGCAAAAATATATCCGCCTTAACAAATTATATATTCGGTATGAGTTTCAGGATCTAATGTTTTGTAACTGTCAAAATATGTGACAAAATAGCCTATTCAGATCATTAGTCTGGAGCTGATGCACTTGTCTCAAGAACTGTCTCAAATCAAATGCCTTTTTCTCGATAATCTTGTAATTTGCCTTAATCTGTCTCCATTGAAGATAGGCTTATATCCTCTGGTTTATAGAAATAAACTATCTTAAGTGAAACAGCACCAGAAACAACTGAAATTGGGCGAATCTCTCTCAACTGGCAGATTATTTGACTTGTTTTAAGAAAAACAAAATTTTCAGGATGGATAGGGTGTGTGAAGTAGGCCCAGGCCTACTTCATATGATGGGCATTTTTTGCAGTGTAAAGAGCAAGGGTTTATATTTTCTTCTACCTAATATTGTCCCTTAGAAATGAGACAAAACAGGACAGGACTATAAAAACTAAAGTGTGCCACCCCACTGGCTACTATGCAGCGGTTCTCTGTGGGTCAAGGCTCTAGGGGACCAGCGGGCCGTTGTGAGTTCAGGTCCGGATCATGACCTTTTGTCGTATTTCACGTCGCTTTCCTGCCGCGCTCATCTGCAAACCAATAAAAACTTGATAGTCTTTTGTCAAATGACATCTGCAATTATACTTTAAATAGACAAGGCAACAAATTTGATCCAGTTTATATAGTGCAATATTTTCACACTTGGCTACGTTATAAATTTCAAACTTATAGTTTGAATTAAATATATTTCAAGGCACGACCTATATACACAGTATCAAAATGTTTTATTTTCTTTATTCAGTCTTTAAAATTTAGATGGTTTGTTAACTAGATGTAATGTAAATTGATCTTACCAGGCTCCGTTAGTGTATTATAGCCTAAATTATATCAAGTAATTCCCGCAGCTCCAAATGTGTAGACCTATAAGGAATTGGTGTTAAAAATTAAGACATTAACAACGCCCTATTTATATTACGTTATAGCTGGCATTATTATTATTATTATTATTATTATTATTATTATTATTATTATTATTATTATTATTATTATTATCATCATCATCATCATCATCATCATTATTATTATTATTATCATCATCATCGCTTTTTCATTGTTATCATTATTACATTGGTTAATGCTTGTTTTTCTAAAACGCAAAAGTCTTTAAGCTAGTATTGGAAAAATTGGAAATGTGATTTTGACTGAAATCTGTCGTTGTTATGATTATATGAATACTGAAATGTCTTGAAAATGGCTATTGGTGCGAGATACAGACGATGGTGCAGACGGCTGATAAATTGCTGTAACCAATGAAAAAGATTTACCCTGCGATTTTTTTTTT
>OMKZ01015632.1:0-32768 GCA_900302535.1 Neoniphon sammara | reverse complement strand
ACCCCCCCCCCAACCCTGCTCAAATCCAACAGTCCCTCTATTCCAGTTGACAGTTGTGTGAAACCACCATCTTTCCACAGCACTCTGCAGGATAAACTGCGCTGCTACCCACTACCAGACCTGCTTAAGAGGAGCGGGAAGGAGATATGAGTTGTGATCAAATCCTGAAACAGTTTACGAGGTATCACAATTTCTTAGATTATAGATTGCAAATACAAGATTATCTCATTACTTGGTAACATTTTATTGTCCAATTGGCTTGTTCCAGTGTATTAACCCAATAGTCATTTTAACATTCATTAGTAACATACTACCATTCCCTTATTGCTATGTATTAACTTTTATATTGTATTAAACTATGAGAAGGCATTTTAAGTACAGAATATTACTGTGTAGGTGCTTGATGAAAATCTCCCTAATAGCCTACATAATATAATGGTAATGATATAACACAGTTATCAAGATGTGGTGTTAATGAATATGTATATATTGTATATAATATATAATATGTGTATAATATACATATATTAGCTATATGTATATTACTAGGTAGATTTTCATCATGTACCTACACTGTAAAGTACGTACCATACTTTACAGCAGCCTTATTCCTGTGTATTGCTACCAAAGTTACCATATAATGTGTATTATACATTAGACAGATGGAGTTTACGGCATCTTAACAATTCAGATTTTGTCAAACAAGATCAAAGAAAAGTCTGACTTTCAAATACTTTCCTGTGATTGAGCTGGCCTTCCATGTCTTTTCCTGTATGGAATAAATAATTCCAAAAAAGGTTAAATATGCTCTATGCATTTGATAATTTGATAACACAAAGCATTTGCAAATACTGTTACTTAGATCTGTCCTCCAACATAGATGGTCATAGCTGCTCCTCCTGGTCTTTTAAGCTGATGGATTTAGGTTCATATCATGTATTGCTGCTTTCTGTGCCACTCTCCCAGCTTAATAACATTTTTCATGTGTTTTAAGTGCTGTGTTGTCTGGCTATAACATAATTACCTATAACCAAGCAGCCTTCCATCTTATAAATGCAACCTGTCTGGTGTCCCTCGCACAAAGGGGCTGCTGATCCCTCTAGCTTGCAGAAACCTGCTCAGCAAAACTGAAAAATTACTTTGGACAACAATACAAAGTGCCACATTAAAATGACCAAAATGACGGCTCGAGTCCCTCCAATGGCATCAGTGACTGAAAGGAGTGCTGTTCGCCTGCCAGGCCTGGTGGCTAAATGAAAGCTGATCCAAACCTTTAAATGAGAGGTGTTGGGCTAATATTTAGGGCTTGGATTGCAGCACCAGGAAATACCTGAGAGGAACACCTTAAGGAATCAAATTTAGCACTCCACAGGAATGGTCGGAAAACTTCAACCAGCCTCCCTCAGAGAACTCCGGCTTTCCGTAACCTTTCTCCATGCTGTTGGATCCCCTAAGCTCAGGTGCAGCGATTAAGGCCTCCTAACGTGTTAATGATGGTGGAATATTTCATTCTTAGTTTGTCAGTTTTATCCTCCATTAGCGGGCAGGAATGTCCTCTCCTCTTCTCCGCTCTGAGGTGATTGGTTAAATGTCTTGGCTATTTACACATTACAGACAGCACATCCATTCAGGAAACACAGTGGAGATAACATTTCAGACATATAGGGGTAAATTAATAAAAATGTGTGTATTCAGTTTTGCACACTATTTCACCCTTTCATAAACAAAGATTTAAGCTACCCAAACATGGGTCAACATGGTTTGGGGTTCTTTCAGCAGCTGTAAAGTTGTTTTTATGGTGAAAATTTGTGAAACTATCATTGGTTTTAAGTACATGCTGAATATGAAAAGAATATGTGTTTTACGTTACTGGTTCTGTTTATACTTAACCACAACCATTCAGGAATGAGAAAACTAAAAAACACAGCGCAAACTTGAGGAGAAACAATAAAACCATGAAGTACTTATTTTCAGTGTTTTCTCTTGCTTCCACTCCTGACAACAAATAATACGTTCACTGACATTGCTGCAAAAACGGAAAATTACTATACTGACCATAATTATAAAGAACCATAAACTTTTTTTTCTTTACCGGGAACAGAGTATAAAAGCAATATTCAGTACATTTACATTTGTGGGACAAACATCTTTATGTTGACAGGTCAAGATATTTAACACCATTAAACAAATGGATAAAACTGTAATACAGTACAAATAATTATGAAGCCTCAGTACTCAGATGGTATGGAACAGTACTTTGCACAAGGAGTTTTTAGAAACCTGTTGAAGGACACAAACGGAAAATGTAATATTTATGTACACACGTTTTGCCTGTGAATGACTAATAATACTGCTCTGCTATTCTACCAGAGAGCTACAAAACCCCAAAAATAACAGTGAACTTATGAGCGCTTAGTATAAAAACCAAAAGCATAAAATAGCGAGGAGGAAAATGCCTCCATTACATTCACAGAATGAATATTCAATATGTAAGTCCACAACAACAGCTAGATGCTTCACACTGATTTCTATGTACAAGTGTGTGGATTTACAAATCAGACATACAAAATACTTGAATGTGTAACAGCTATGCCTAAAGGTGAAACAGCCTGGACTGGCACTGAGACACAAGAGATCCTCAGACTGATTTGAATTCACACTCTCGATCTCAAAACACAACTCAGCTATACATTAGGCCTATGATTGGCCCAAAATACTCTAGTTCACTAGGCTTTACTGAATAAACGAAGGAATGATGAAGTCTGATCAAAACCATATGGGTATCATGTAGTAGATGGTATTCAGAGGGATTCCTCTATAAATCCTTAGGTTTAGGCCCTACCATCAGAGGAAAGTGTATAATACTATCCAGAGCTTTTCAATATTGCCAGTCAATGAAGCCGGACTAGCTCTACATGCTAACTAACTGCAGACCGAGTGGAGAAGCTCTTTGACTTGGATGGCAAAACTCTGAGGTTCGCGCTTGAATATAAGTAGGGATCCATTTTGAGACGTGAGTGCGCTAAAAAACAGTTCTTGGTCAGCGCAGTTCATTGCAGTTCAAGTTTTCAGCGTTTGGCTCTCTTGGAAGGGGGCTCCTCTGATTTCTGTCCCCCCCGGGTGCGCACCACAGGGGGGCTGGCCTCTCGTTTACGACCCCCCTTCCCCGCTGCTGCCTGGCCCCTCGTTCCGCTACAGGAGGGAAACAAGGAGCAAGTGTCAGCCGGTTTGTTTAAGTGTAATACTTAGGTGCAGCAAAAATGTGCCTTAGCTACATTCACGAGTTATTAATTAAAACTCAATACAATAACCAGTATTTCAGTAACACATATGTAAATAACAATTTCAGTGTATCTGCAGGTTTCAGAAAGCCAAATTTCTGATTTTTTTTAAAAAACCTTTTAATGTTATTTGGAGCCAAATTTATGACTACGACTATGGGTTAAAGGGAAAAAAAGCCTGTTTCTATATTTTTAATGTTTCACCAACTTTCAAGATATGGATGAAAGAAAATCTTTGAAGGTTTTTGTAATTTCAGGTGTTTAATAAGTCAAAATGTCTTTCAACCAGCTTGTGTGATGTATTCCAATAACATCCTAAAAGCTAGGAACTCACAACATCTGAAAGAAATTTTGCATAAATTTTGGAAAAACATCTTTCACAGAGTTAACAACCTAAAAGTCGATTTTGGTAGGATTCCCCTTTAAGTCTGTTGGGTCTGCTGTACCTCAAGGAGAGAAACTCACCGTGTGCCAGCTGCGGTTTCCTCTTTACCGTTCTGTCGACTTGCCCGGGTGGACGGTTTACTTGGCTTGTTTCTAGGAGCAACAAAAACAAATATGAAACAACAGTTGTTACTCTAATACCACATCTGCGCCTTCTTCATTCAATGGGATATGACAGTGATGATGCCTTCTGGGTGCTTCAGAGTTCCAGCACTGAGGAGCACAAGAAGCAGGGATTCACTTCACACCGCACTGAGAAGGCTTCATCTACACATAAAATGTTTCATATCTGTTTCTATTTTACTCTTTTGAGCAACTCTTGACTCCTTGTGTGGTCTCATCTGCTTACATTTGTCTTTATGGTGTATATGCTGATAATTTTTATGGGTTTTTATTTATGCTTTATTATGCATTAATGTTATGAGGATTTAATCATTTTAAATGTGTTTTAATTAGGTGTTTTCATTGCCTGCAAAAATAATATCCTTTAAGGAACAATAGAGTTTATTATTTTCATCATCATCGTTAGCAGTAGTAGTAGTATTAATACCACGACCAGTAGTAGTACTGGTGTTATTGCTGTTGTTACCTTTCGGCCTCCAGGCGAGATGCTGACCGCGTAGTAGTTCTGGTCTTGGTTTCCTCCTCTTCTTTCTCATCATCATCCTCTTCCTCATCATTCTGCTCACCCTCTTTCTCCTCTGCCTTTTTGTCCTTTTTATCTGTTGGAAAGATGAAAACCATCCATACAAATAAAAACACTGAAAGAAAGATTCAGCGACATCACTATGTGGTAGGGATACAATGGTTCTGAAATTGAAACCAAAACCGTGATACAAACGTCCACGGTCTTGAGTCCTGGTTCCGTCTTCCATGTTGCAGTCATGCACAAACTCATTTCTCATTTCACAATTAATTTTTAACAACTATAACAATTATTGCTCGATTTAAAGTGAGGGCAATCTTTATATTTCGAAAATATTACACATTATACCTATTTTATTTGCGAGTGATCCTGCCTGAGGTAAAAGTTATTGAAGGCTCTACTTATTTTTTTTATTTTTGTTTCATAGTGTTGTTAAGTGTTCTTGTTATTTCAAATTGTAGCTGATTTAATGAAACACAGAAATATTTTTCTGCCTTTTTTCTTAAAAAGAATCTTTGACAGATAGGTTGGTCACCAAAAAGATGCACACAACTCTCACCAGAAAAACGTAGAGTAATTAAAAACCAAAAACATTCATTTCATCTTTTACCTTTGATTAACAGTCTATAGAAGGCTGTACCTCTATATTTTTGCATGAACACTGTAGCCTTTGCCTCCGCAGTGTAACCAGCACTGACCTGATTCCTCAGTGGTTCCTGCTGATTTTGAGGACCGGCCCCTCCGAGCAGGTTTCTTTGGAGCTGTGCCTTGGTCCTCTTGGGTTTGCTCCTCCTCACCCTAGGAAGGCAACATAAACAAATGCCACTCAGTAACTCTGAAAATGCTGAGTTTACAAAGTCAGATTACATTTCAAATAGGATGAGAAATTTTCATTAAATAGTAGCAAATTAAAGGAAAGCACAAAGATTTAAAACAATGCAGGTGAGACTGAATTCCAACAGGGTTTACTACAAGTCATCACCTCAACAACTGACATTAAAAATAATGTATGCACCGTATTTATAGCTTACAAACCAATATACTTCTACATTAAGGAATGCAGTTTGTGTATTTTACTGCCAACGCACATCATCAGGTTTGTTCTCACTGGAGCACTCCTCCTTTATCTCCTGTTGGCCTTCTGAACAAGCTGGAAAATGATAAACACAAGATACAAATATGGCCATCTCAGCCAGACTGAGAAAATGTTATGATTACAGGTTTGAATGGATTTACAAAAGTCTATTTTGTATGTGATGGATTCTGTGCTTCCTTACCACTTTCTGTGACAGACTCATTTTGTTCCTGTACATTGCTGTCCTCCTCCACAGCCTGTGTCTCCTATAGAACATTATTATTTGAATGCATGGGCTTAAACATGTCCAGACTTCAACAAATAGCAATTTGGATGCATGTATCTTTATCTGTCAAACACAGGACAAAGAGGAAGGAATACAAGCAGAAAAAGAGCAAAAATCGACTAAAATGTAATCAACATTTTGATCCATGAATAGATAAAATCTCACCTTCACAGATTCCTCCATTTCTTCAGACCACTTCCTCTTCACTGGGGGTTTACCTGAAACAGAGATTTGATTGGGCAAAATTGAAGTAAATTTCATGACATTATATCTTTCATATCCATAGGCCATCCAGGAACTACCATAGAACAGATAACTTGTTAGCAATGCTGCTGGTCTTTTTTTCATCCCTACTATCATTACAAAGTGACTCATTCATACTATTTGTATACTGTACTGATTGTTAAATAGATAGATCTAGGTAGGCTTCTCTTGCCTTTGAGCCACTGTGATGAAGGGCTGCATAAATAAAGCTGACTTGACTTGAAATTTAGTTCACTGATGATCCAACAATACGTGGTTGGATGGGAATCTCTCAGTACTCAGAGAGTACTGAGTCAGCAATTTAGCCATTTAGCCCCACCTCTCCATGTATATGAATTTAATTAAAAAGTGACTGACGTGTATCCGTGGTCTCTTTGGAGTCAGAGCCTCCTGCGCCCTCACTGTCTTCTGGTTGGGGCGACGGTGGCTTCACCTGATGTCCTTGCTGACCACTTTTCTTCAGTCCACTGTCCTCTTCAGCTGGCTGCAGATTGGCATTTTGGAAAATTACAAGATGAGATCACACTTTAGCTCAACAATAAACTGCTAGCTAATACTGGCAAATTTACATAAATGTGCATTGTTCTTATAGTAATAAACCCGATGAAGTAAAGCGCCAAACATGCATGTAAATGGTGCACTGGTAACATACCTCCTCTCCCTCTGCTGGCTTCCCTAAAGAGGAACTCTCAGCTTTTTCTTCATCCTTATTCTCATCTTTCTTCTGATTACCTAAAGTTGAGACAACATAACAGCAATATCGCTGACAAAGTAAGACACATACAGGCCAAATATTTGAGAATCTAAAAGTACATTACTCAGAGATTGGCAACATTTCTCAGTCTGTAATGTCTTACTGGAACTCTTGGACAAGGGCACAGTTCACTGTAATGCATATAACAACTGAATTCATAAGACTTTTCCCTGTCAGTATAATCAGTTTGCATCTACACTCTGGAACAATGGAATATCAGTTTTTTAACAGTGCAGCAAAATGTTGAAGGAAAAAATGAATGAAAAAGACAAATCAACCTTCAAAGTTGAAAGTCAATCTGATAATCATGGCAATCAAATATATGATTTGATCAAATAACTGAATAACCTTATCTTATTCCCTTAATTTGATTTGATGGTTTTGCCTGGTGTTGCAATATGATATATAATTGATTGTGGTAGGACTGCCAACTGGAATGAAGATTACTGTTGATGTCATGAGGCATTCAACAACTACATGTATCTATCCAAAGTCCTTTCTAGACCTCAGAAAGACTTACTGGCAGTGGCGTCTTTGGCCAGGGCTCCTGAACGCCTTCCCCTGCGGGTCGGAGTTTCCTCCGACTTCTCAGGCTCTTTAGGTTGGTCCTCCTCCACCTCAGAAGTGGTTTTGGATGATCGTCCTCTTCGTGGAGTTTTGGCGTCTGGGACCTTCTCCTGATCAGTTTCCTGAGCAAGACAGGCGTGTATGAACAAAAAATGTGGATTTCAAATACATAGACAGTGCTGGTGTTGGTGATTTTAAGAGCAAACTTTTGTCTCATTGACGATGTATTTTTGAAATTATATAGTAAAATGAACACATGAATGACCTTATAGACATGATAATTCAAAGAAAAACAAATAACACTGATGTTGCAGTTACATGGCTATTTAGTGACAGCAGCAATAAAAAAAAGCTTTATTCACCTCAGCAGATGGTTGTTCTTGGGAGTCCTTTTCATCCTTCTCCTCCCCTGATCCATTTAGAAAAATCAAACAAACCATTTCATATAAATGATAATTTCACAGAATTGTTGTACTCATCTGTCATGCTTAAGAGTTCATGACTGCAGAGACCATACTAACGAATGTGGGTGCAAAACAATATTTTGTTTGAGGGAGTTCGTAATATGTAAAGGTTACAGAAAAAGACTGATGACCCCATGGACGCTGGTTCAAATAATGATAGTGTTTGGAAAATATGAGGTGGAAATGAATGACAAATTCTCTCTTCTCAGTCAAAAACCACCACTGAGGTGCTTAGAGCAAGAAAATGAACTTCATACTGCTGCAGTGGAGCTATTATGTGGATTAAGTTAATAAAAAAATGGTACAAATTTATAAATATTCATTGAAAAAGTCTGATGTTTATCACAGAGTATTTGCAAACACAACCAGTTACATCTTTAAAACTGCCAACATTTATTTTAATAAATAATTATAATTCTGTAAGTCTCAGTCTCAATTTTGGACAAAAGAAACTACAATACCAGAGTCCTTCACTGTTGTAGCTTTCTGACTAGACAGCCTTCGTTTGCGTGTTACTCTTCCCTCTGTTTTCTCCTCCTGAAAAACAGCAGCAATATAAATAAAGATGGTGAAATGATAAGATATGATACATCTTTAGCCTGGAAATTTGTCTATGGTCTCAACAACATAAAGAGTCAAGGACCCCGCTACACATGAAACATGTAGGGCAGAAATACAGCAATTCAACAAATTTGTCAATTGTGAATTCATTGCACATTTTTAAGGATATTTTACTGACCACTCCAGATTTCAAGCATGTTGTTTGGCATTATCTAAAAACCATTAACAGTTACCTTTTCGGACAAGTCTGATGGCTTCTCATCTTCCTGGCTGTCTGAACTAGAGACGTTACCTGGAAAGGACAAAACATTGAAAAATAATTGAAGAGTGCCCCCAAAATGGTGGAAATCTTATACTGGAAACAAATCCTTAAACCTATAACCAACACTAGATAAAGTACAGTTCACATCAACAGACGGGGTTATAAAGGTAAATTAAATTGTTCCCTGATAATTATTTACTCATCTTGAATAGAAATTGTTCATTTGTAGATCAAAGAGCATTTAAAACTGACAGAAACATAAACATAATAGCAGGAAAATTATTTCAAAAATAATATATGAGGGTTTAAAAAAAACATGACTTACTGATTTGTTTGACTAGTTTGGATTGACACACACTTCCAGTTTCTCTGACCTCCTCTGACATGGCAGGAACACCAGACTCCATCTGAAAGTAATTGATGTGACAAACAGGTTAACATGGGAATGTGATTCATTCATACATAGAAAGAAGGACATATAGAATAAATATACAGATGAATAAAAGAATATGAGGTACAACTTGTGTGTTAATGACATCGTCATGTCTAATAATAAGCACTTACAGTTTGTGTATCAGTCTCTACTTGTGCCATGCTCTCTTCCTCCGCAGTCACACTCTGAACTTCACCTAATGGTGAAAATTATTAGGTTAAAATAAGGTCTGACTGATTTCAGGCCTGTTGATCAGTTCATTTAAACATGATCCACTCTGTACAAAAGTTACTGTTCTCTAAAAAGAGAAAGTGAAGGTAAGAACTGCTCAAAATTTTGCACACTGATACTGATTAGGTTCAGACTTACTAATATTATCGACGTCCATCTTGGCCTGGCTGTCCTCAGTTTCCATCTCCTCCTCCTATTGTTCAAAACAGATTGCTTTGATTTGATTTGCTATCCTTGCAAACATGAAAATACATGAAAATGTATTTTTTTATGCACAATAAAATATGCATATAAGTTTCAGTGCATGTGTACAATATAAATGGTAACTCACCTTGCTGCTTGTTGCAGTGTCTCCAACATCTGAATGCGTTTCAACTAAATTAATGATAAGAAGATGAGTTAAATGCCAGCCAAAAAAAGCCTTCTTGTTCTCTTCATCTACAATTTTTTTTTTAAATTCTCACCTTGTTTACTTGAAATGTCTGAAACTAGTTCAGCAGTAGGTGTGTCAGAAACAACAGCCACCGTGCTTTCTTCTGTGTTTCCTTTGACCTCCTCTGCTTCAGACACAACAGCATCGGCCGCTGAAATATTGTTAGATGTAAAATAACTTATTTAATGAGCAACATCAAGTATATGCTCAGAAAAAAACTTTAAATTGAAAATGTCTGCATCACTCATCAAAGCATTAAGTTGGCATGGGAACCCACAATAAAAAAACAGTCATAACAATCATAAGACAAGACACTAGCTTTGCATTTGAGCTCCAGTCTTTCACTGAGCTAAGAGACAAAAAGTTTACTTACCTTTGTCAGCAGCTGGTGGTGGTATGTTAGCAGTTTGTGTTTCAGAAGCAGTCTGTGCACCTTGGTCTTCTTCTTCATTTAAAGCCGCCTGACATTCATGTGAGGTAGTGTCTTCATCCTACATGGAAGACAGAACAATTATGTGGCACAATGGAGCAACATCTTAAAATCCTGCATTCTCAGGTATTATGAAATTCCAGTTTTTTAAATGTAAAGAAGGCCATGGCAAAAATATTAAAAGGACAAATGCATTTCATTTAAACCTTACAAAATGTTATCCTAATAATCTGACATACCTGTGGACCAAGTGAAACTGATGTTTGTATATTTGAAACATCTGCTTCTTTCTCTGAAATGTCTGACACATCTGTGAAAAGAGACGGGGTTTTGCTTTAAACTTATGAAAACATTCCGACATGCTTACATAATCTCTGACAATTAAACACTTTTCCATCAAAATGTTTAACTTACCTGGACTGTTCGTTTTTTTATCAACCAGCTCAGCACCTTCTTGAGATACAGCTGTTGGCACATCAGCAGACATAACCTCAGTTGCAGTTACTGTTTGTACATTCGTGGAAAGATGCTGCTCTCCCACTTCAGATGCAGTCGTTTCCATTGGCTGTGGGCTGGGCGGGTTCACGTCTGAATCTTCCCTGGTATCTGGTGTAATTAAACTGGTGGATACCGTACTGTCAGGATCCATGGAAAGCAGGGTCAGGGCAGCCTCTTTCATCTTCATGTCAGCATCCTGAAGGGTCATCTCAGAGGCCACAACCTCCTGACTGCTATCCTGTGGAAGTCTCGCATCCGCTGACGTGCAAATGTCCATCAGAGTCAGAAGAGCGTCTGCCTCAGTTGGTAAGGGCCGTGGCTCCAGCTCAGTAAGTCTCAACTCAGTTTCACCTTCATCTGGTTCGGGGGTGATGTCACTTAACGCATCATAAGTATCATCTGAGAAAGAGGTGGTGACGGTGGTGGCGATGAGATCAGAGTCTGTGCTTGTGTCTTGGAGAAGAGCTTGTTTCTTAGGCAGCTCTTCTGCCTCAAGACTCTGTGAGGAAACTGAAGACTTTTCAGACTTGTCATATTTGTCTTCTCTGTATGCTTTCTTCTCTTCCTGGCTGTCATCTTTCTTGTCTGGGATTTTATCTTTCTTTTCGAATTTTTTCTTTGCACTCTTGGGCTCGGATTTCTCACAGGGAGGCTCTTCTGGCACCTTCCGGTGTTCCTTTGTGCTTCCCTCTTTCTTCTTCTCCTTTGTCGTTTCGTGTTTGCTGACAGGTGCACCTCCTTTACTTTTCACTTCTGAGCTCTGAGGCTTCTTCTCGGTCTTTGATGATGATGGAGTCTTTGTTTCCTCTCTGGATTTTGATTTTGATTTTTCCACAACTTTTCCTTTTTCTGTCAGCTTAGACTTTCTTGGATCTTTGTCAGTTTCAGAGTTGGGTTTGTTTGGTTTCTGTCCGTCTTGATCAGTTTTAGTCTTCTCCCTCTCGCTGTCTTTATTATCTGTTTTAAATTTGGGCTTGTCCCCTTGCCGGTCCTCGGTGTGGCTCTTTGACCTTTTGAGGACTTCCTTGGGGTGTTTATCCTTCTTCTTGCTGCCATCTGACCCGGGCTCCATATCAGACCTGTCCTCAGAAGAGCCAGTAGAGTCTGGGCGGAGCAGCAGCTTAGGGTCACTTTTTGCTACTGTCTTCTCTCCTTTGGTCTTTTCCTTTTCTTTGACCTTATCTTTATCTTTTTCCTTTTCCCTCATTTTGTCCTTTTCTTTCTCCCTATCCTTCTCTGCTTTGGCGGTATCTACAGACGGTGCCTTTCCTTTCTTGGTCGTGCCGTCTTTAGCACCTCCCTCGTCAGCCACACTTTCTGACACTGATGGCTTTCCTTCCTTTGTGGTTCCTGACATTTTCTTGTCACTTTTGACTTTAGCCTTCTTGTCACCTTTCTCCTCAGAGGACACTTTGATAGCGGCACCTTCCTTCTGCTGAGACTCATCTGCTTGAGATTCAGTTTTTTTCTCCTGCTTTTGTTTGAGCTTGGCACGCTCGTCCGACAGGCTGCGCTCTTTCTCTTTGCGTTCTTTAGAATGCAATTCCTTGCGGGATGGGCGATCAAATTTTCCAAATGAGCGTTGCTTGAGTGCCTCTTGGGAGCCCTGTTCCAACTCCAAGATGAAGGAGTGTGTCCGGTTTTTGTCACACAGCTTTTTTGGGTCACTGGAATCCTCTGAGACGCTACCACTGCTCCTCCTGTGTCTCTCATCAGACGATACTGAGTCTGATACTTTCCTGATCAACTTCTGTTGTGGGGTCTTTGAGGGTGCAGATTTTACTTCCTAATTTTGAGATGGTAAAAAACACACGTACGTGAGACAATTAATTATCAATCCAATGACAAATTATTTTCAAATATAGGGCTAGGGTTAGGGTCAGGGTCAAATATATTTTATCAATCATAATAATAATTTTCACTTACCATCTTCTTGGAGGGTTCTATTCCTGCATCTCCTTTCTTCTTGCTTGAAACATCGCCCTCTTTCCTGCAGGGTGAATATTTTATGTGTAATTTAACATACACAGTACATAAAAAGAATAAAGTGGTAAACATTAGCTTGAGTTCAGCAGCAGCCAAATAAATCCAGGTTAGAGCTTCTGAAGACATACCTTGAGTCTAGTTTCCTCTTCCTATTGAGAGCCATTTTTTTCTCTAGAACTTTCCTTTCTTTGCGAGCCTCCTTGGCTCTAGGTCCCTCCAAGCCAGGAGAGTCTCCCCTCGGTTGTTTTCTCTGATCTATGTAAGGAATCATGTACAGTAATTAACAGCGGATCTAACCTTTAGTTTGCAAAAGACTATTTTCATGGTACTTCTGCTCTTTTCAGCTGAGGACACACTGCATGACTGACCAAACTGTGAAAAGATTGGACACACACCCATGATAAGGTAAAAAATAGTTTATATATCACCTGAGTTATTACGCCATGCCACCCCCCAAAAATTCAGCAACATGGAACCAAATCAAACATGGAGGTGGAAAAGCGTTTCCTTCACAAGTCTTATTGTTTGTTATCAGCCTCTTTCATATTTCAGTCAACTGATGATTTACAATGCAAGTGAACATCAGGACTTGTTCGGATTTGAGTCATATAAATCAAACACAATTGAAATAATTGTGATGATTCTTGGATTGGGAGAGATTAAAAGCAAAATTAAGGATATTATCTCCAAAACAATAGATAATCATCTGTGCCAAATGTCCACTGCCACCATCTAAAGCTAGCATTGGCCCAACCCTGAAAATCAGCTGTGATAGTCCAATTGTTGCTATACTTGGCCTAAAGGTGATGTTTTGTGTCCCTAGCCTTATACACAGAGGGAAGTGACTGGAAAGATGCAAGTGAGAGATGTGACGACAAGCAACATAGGTAAGAGGGGAGCTGGTTAACAAACAACCAACAGAAGTACCTTGTTCCTCAGCTTGTGCTGCTTTCTGTTTGCGTTTTTCTTCCATACGCTCTCTATTCTGCTGCCTCTTGAGTAATCTCTCCTCTTTGTCCTTGGCCTAAGAGAGTAGAGGTAGAGAGACAGAGAGACAACGAGAGAGAAAACATCCAGGATCCTAATCAGACATAAAATTCAAACCTTTGATTCAGTTACATATGTACATATGACAGCAAAACCCGCATAAGATATTCTGCAGATGCTGGCCAATAAATATTAACAAGCTTGTATAACTCACTGCAGATCTCCGACGCTCCTCTACAGTAATTTCATCATCCGAGTCGCTATAGTAACGGGAGTAGAGGAAGGGCTTGTGGACATAGGCCTTTCTGCGAGGTTTGCGCTCCTTGTCCTCCTCTCCTGTGTCTGCACTGGTTTGCTTTTTTTCGACTTTCTCGCCTTCAGTTTGTGCAAAGAAAGAGAAAAACACTTCCATTATGAAAACAGCTTATAATCAGACATCCAGAGTGTTTTACTATGCTCAAAATTCAAGTCCTGTAGTAGCAACACCTTATTAACATTTTGTGAAATCCTGCATAGAATTCAATTAAAAACAGTTATGTAAGAAAAAATGTTACTAATATGGACAGACCGTCAGATAAAATCTCCCCTTCATCAGAAGAATCAGACGGCGGCTGCTCATCATCACTTTCCTCTTCAAATGACGACAGATCGCTGGTGTGGACGGAGCTCACTGTTATGTCACTCAGGCCCTCCAAGTCAGAGTCCTCCAATGAATATTCTTTAGGGCAAAGACACATCATATTTATTTGTGATCATCATATTTATATTTCATTTCATATTTACTTTATTCGTATAGCACCTCTTTTGTTTTGTTTTTTGGAAACTTTTTTAAAATAAAAGGAACAAAATGTCACCAATGTGTTCATCTAACTAACACTTACTTATGTTACATGTACTGTATTCTGTTTTTGAGTTTGCAATGACCAAGATAGACTGTAATAAATTATGTGAGACCTTTGAGACACACCACCCAGAGTAAACCATTTTCACCATACCAAAAAATATATGCAGTAGTCTCTACACTTTATGCTTTTTAATGTCCAGTTTTGTGGTCTCAGTTTAAGTCAGCCTCCCTGGTTAACAGAGGCGTAGCAATATACTTAGTTTAAACCTGGTTTGATTATATTGGCCTCACAATAAAATAGAAATTATGATTACAAATTAGTCAGTAATTATGATTAAAATGGTCTATGATGGACCCAGTCTGGTTCAGGCTACTCATTTTTTTATTCCAATGAAGAATGAAACAGCAAAGGAGGATGTGTCTTGCTACTTTGGCATGAAATTGTGACATAAATTTGAGTATATTTGTACTCATTTGGCATTCTGATAATGTCCATAAGAGATCAGTGATACTGTGACAAATACTTGGCTCCATAATGCATGTTGTGAGATTTTTTGCAGAACAACATATTGTCTCATGATATTGTGTTACATACCATCCAAGTAATATTAATAATTTTCTATATATTCATGACATGTAAATGAAAATGCATGTAAAACATTTCCTTCCTATAAAGATCTTACGTGAGATTTGTAGCTTATCAAGAATACCTTGAGCATGTAGGCTAAATGCACTGCACTGAAACTGATAACCAATACTGAGAGTACAGCAGCTCACCTTCCTTTAGCCTCTCTCTTGTTTTCTGTTTGATTTGACTTGGGGATTTCAGTGCATCATCATCCACCTTCTCCTCTGTGGGTTTTCCAGTTGCTTTGCTGCCAGCCTTGTCTTTCCCCTCCTCTGTCTGTTCCTGAGTTCCTATCTCTTCCTCTTCAGTTTTGACTTCCTCTGCGATTCCATCTTTGGCCAAATCAATTTGTTCCCGAGTGTCCTCCATCTTGACTTCTGCTGCTTGGACATCTGACGCAAACTTCGCCTCCTCCGCCTCTTCTATTGTCTTCCCCTCATCTCCTTCCTCACCTAGACTCATGTCCTGCTCGCCTTCCTCCACCACCTGCATGGGCTCCTCTGACGTTTGGCCCTTTCGACCTTTCTCTCCACTGAAGCTGGCTCTGGAGCTGGCCTCCTGGTTGAGAGAGGTTATAGTGTCCAGGATGGACATAGCATCACTGGCTCTGGTGGTAGCTGGGACAGATGACGAGGCTGGGAACACATAGACATGTCATAATAAGTGTTAGTTGAGAGTGTTTGTGTAGAAGACAAACACACCGTTGATCCCCTGAAGAATGACTTAAATCTTTTTGCTACCACTTCCTAATTAGGGGAACTATCACAATAAAACAAACACAGCAGCGCTTATAGCACATATGAAAAGCATGACTGACATGGGCATTAAATGTTGTGTACCCTGCTCAAGAATGCTGTTGTCTGGTTTCATCTCTGTTGAAACCAGTGGGGCAGGAGGTTCCTCCCCACAGCTGCCAGGGGACAGAAATTCACGGACCACCCTCTCCACCTGTGGCCTGAAGATGTGGTTGATTTTGGGATCCACCACCTGGGCCACGATCCTGTCAACTCCCTGCTCCAGCATTCCAGATCTGGGAGGAAATTTTTCATTTAAGTGTGGGGTATTTGCACAAACACAAACATGACAAAGCACATACAAGGCAGAGTTAGAAATAGAAACTGTGCAAGAGTAAGAAAGAAAAGGGGCACAGAACATCCCACCCCAACAGGACAAAGAAAATGTTTGCTCCAACGTGGCAAGTGTGCATAGTTCTTATGCTGAGTGGAAGAGACAGGTTTGCTCAATTCAGCATTCAGTTCTCACTTACTGTAGCACCAGTTGTCTGATGTTGTTTCTCAGCTGGTTCTTGTTCAAATGAGGACTCCATGTGTGGTTGGAGAGGTGATTAGAAACAAAGTTGTCCACTCTTTGTTTCAGATTCAGGTAAGCTGGCTGTAATGGAGTTTGAATTCTTATTGTACATCAAGATCCACAATCAAAATAATAACACTAGATACACAAGTAACTGCTAAAATGAAAGGGGGAAAGCATGATAACCCTCTTCACTGCCACAGGCCTGAGTTTACTACGTTCTGAGCTGCCACAATATTTTTTAAAGGCTACACTCATATCTCTTTTTCAAGCCAAGGTGAAATAATGGTTAAATGGCCCGCAACAGCATTTCTGTGCATGATCCTGCATGGTGAGCTCCAGCTCTGGTGGCCAAAAGGGCTTAACGTTAATTGATGTCACAACTGCACCACTCACGGTGACACATGCTTTCCGTAAACTGGAGATTTCGTTTTATTTCGTCAATTACCCATACACAAGAAATTACAGCAGCTAATATCGGTTATAAACAGCAAATGTAAACCATGTCGCGGTAAAGAGATATTTTCTGAAATAGGCAGCCGTTACCTTTGTATCTACGTCTGCTAGGCAGTCCCTCCTGAACTGGTCGAAAAGACCCTGTGTTTTTAAATGGTTGACGATCATAGAGACCAACTGAGGGTCTCCGGGTGGTAAACCAGCCATGTGTAAGTATAGTTAGGCCTAGTTTTAGTTAATTTAAATGCTACTGGTAACAATTCATCAGTTAAAACCCGACTTCCACCGGCCAGCCCTCTATTATGATTTCTAAAGTTCGAAGCAAGAGGTGACCCGGAAGGAAACAAGGAGAGGTTGTCGTCAAAGAATGTTTATTTAGACTCAAGATAGTTCAGGATCATTCACTTCCACTTCCTAGTTCGCTAGACCAAGGGCGTGGCCCTGTAATTCCTCTAACGCATTTAAAGTAATACTCTAAAGTAGATAGTTACATTACAAGAAAACATGCTTAGTTTGTGATAAGGTTGAATAGACAGAGCCATTCAAGTTCTGTGAGTTGAACAGCCCATTAGGTATCATCGCTACTTAATACAGCAGCTAACATGAACAAGAACTTCCTGCACATTACAGCCACATCAGCAAAACGAATCGCCCGTACCTGTGTAGGTGTAAGTATTTATTTTTTATTATACAAAGGTATGTGCAGGCCTTGTGACTCTGTCAGTAAGTTGCTTAAATATAAAACAACGCTCAACCGGCTATAAAAAAAAATGGCACGAATGTTCCAACGAAGACGTATGAAGATGGATAATGCTCTCGCTTCGTCATATTGCTCTTTGTTGATCTTTAGTTGATCATTTGGCGACCTCTAGCGTAGCGGTGCCCGTTCGTGACGCTTCCTCAAGTTATTAAGAAAAACTCGGTATGTGTGTAAGTGGGGGTTACTGTTAGTTCTTCCTAAATAAGGAATGTCAGCAGAATTAATTTGCGTAAGTAGCAGTTTTTAAATGATGTTATATAGAAATTCACTCCGGAGGGCGGAGCGTTTAACTTGACCAACCGGAATCATTTGCAACTAACCGAATTTGTGTAACAGTGCACTAGTAACACTAGCGCGTCCGTGCAGCAAATAACGATAAACAGTGAATCAAGAGAAAGAAAACGCAATTTTGGCAGCGGTGGGATTCGAACCCACGCCCCCGAAGAGACTGGAGCCTTAATCCAGCGCCTTAGACCGCTCGGCCACGCTACCGTGAAACGCATATATTGTCAAATTCCATTTTGGACAAGTAGCTACAGCACAGTTTTCAATCGTTATTAATTCCAATAATTAATGTGCTGGAGAACACTAAAACTATTCTGGTGGCTGATGGTGTCCAAACCAAGTATTAGGACCTTGTATATTGTTTTAAGCTATTATGGCAACCAATTTATCTGGACGTTATTCCAAAAGCAGAATTGGCAAGTTAGCTTTATAACTTAAGTGTTAGAAACAAAATATCTTTTAAAATTTGTTATCATGAATGACTGAATTACACTCCTAAAGTTAATATTCAAGCTCTACTTTACAAATAATTGCGACCAGGATATTGCATAATCTTTTTTAAAATATGAATATTTATTTAATATTTATTGAATTTAAAGTACAAAATGAAGGGGTAAAAAAATGTGCCCCACCCTGCCCCAAAAAGCACCTTATCTTGAAATTTGAAAATACACTCATTGAAGGTAGTCTAACATTAGCACTTTGGTGTCAACACAAGCAGATCAGGAAATCCAAGCGGAGCTGTCAAGTCACTTTTAAAATCTTACACATAAAACTGACCCTAAAACTTCAAATCCCACTAGGCAACATACTAAACATAGATAAGGAAAGTAGACTGTACAGTATAAAACAAGTGGGTATGTAGTTCTACCTGCCATCATTAAAATGTGCCAGAATAATGGCAGTAACCCCACAGCAGTGAAAAGGAGAAAACCTGGCTAACAGTCCCTCTCATGATTGACAGGTAAAAGAAATGTTCTCAGGAGGAAAGCAGGTTAGCCGGTAGACTGTGTGGGTTCATGGTTTCTTAGCAGTGAAGACTGGGGGTAAGACTCTGCGGGAGTGGGCACGCACCCAGGGGTGGTCAATCACATTTTGGAGTGGGAGACGACTGAGAGGACTGTGGCGAAGCAGCTTGGAGATCAGGTCCCGTGCACCGTCTGTGACAACGCTGGGGAACTTTAAATCCACCTGTGAATAACAAGAATGGCATTTGTTCATTAGATTAGAACCATGCCTCTGTTGCAGCAGAATCATCTAAGATGTTCACTGTTCAAGATTAACTGATTTAAGCATATTTTATAATAGTTCTAAAGTTAACATTTTGAAAATGAACACCACAAGGATGATAATGTGACAGTAGGGAGGAATGGCTGGACATCTTTTACAGCCCACAGTGGCCTAGAAAACAGGGAAAAGCGTTTACCTCAGCAATTTTACTTTTTGCATGCACCAACATCACCACAGCAAATTCCTCGTATGTGTAAAATCGTACTTGGCAATAAAGCTTTTCTGATTCTGATACTAATGAAGGTAAGTCAGAGAAAGGTATAGAACTGAATAATATTGCAATAATAATGCATGGTGGAGCAATAGTACCTGAGAGGATGTTCTTTATTGTGATTAAATATGATGAATACTCAACAGGTGTGAAACAAGTACCATGGGTGTCTGCTCTAACATTTCATGTGTGTTACAAAAGATTTCTACTGGACACAGATTTTGTTAGACTCCCGCAGAGTCTAACAAAAACAGTAGTGAGCAAGAAAGACTCAACTACACCCTTTACCACAACAGATAACCTTGCAACCAGTTCCGTCCGACGTAAAAACTAGGCATGCTTTATGGTAATTATCAACACTTTAACCAAAGCTGAATGAGATGAGGAGATGTATGTTTATTGATGCCCTGTGGGGGAAATTTGAGCAACACAGCAGCTACACAGGAAGGAAATGTACAATAAATAGAATGTATATACAAAACATATGCAGTAATGGCAGGCTAATTCAGACCTCCATTTGCATAATCCTAACATAACAAGTTTTGTGTCGTGGGCACTCACCTTTGTAATCCTTTTGTATGTTTCTGAGTGGCTTGCTGTTTCAAAAGGTGGGTTGCCGACCAAGCATTCATAGCACAGGACCCCAATGCACCACAGATCCACCTTCTCGTCATGAGTATGTCCCTCAATCATCTCTGGGGGCAGGTAGTCCAATGTCCCACACATTGTGCGACGCCTGGTTCAAAAACAAAGTTGTGCATGGGAAAATGGCCAAACAGCACAATGCAGACTTCTGTGACAGCCTCATATGTATATTACAACACGCACACATAAACAGAGAATTTCCCAAGGAGAGACAATAAAGTAGCACATGATCGTGATTCAGTGCGGTGGTAACTGAGGATGCCTCACCTTAGAGATGGTGCATGGACGGACCAACCAAAGTCAGCGATTTTCAGCTCTCCCCGATAGCCGAGAAGCAGATTCTCAGGCTTGATGTCACGATGAATCACTTTTCTCTCATGGCAGTACATCAGTGCATCAGACAACTCTTCCATGTACTGACAATTTAAAAGAATAGACTTACATCACTTAATCAAATGCTAAAAGTAATGGAAAATCACAATAATCATATACATTCACCAATCAGCTCAACATTCAAACTTACGATTAGGAACAGGATATTGTGAAAATGAACTAAATTACTGTTCAGTATCCACCTATCTTTCACTGACAGGCACCTAACACGACAAATTAAAAACTCTGCCTTTTGAAAGCTATGTTGACTCTTACTGTGGCAGTGCGTTGTTCATCAAATCTGCCACATTTCTGCAGCTCCTTATACATTTCACCCCGTGGGGCGTACTCAAGGATGAGGAAAACCCGTGTGCGGTCATGGAAATAGTTGTAGAAGCGCAGGATGTTGGGATGTCTACAAAGGAAGCAAAACAATGAAATTTTTGTCAGACTGGACATGATACAATCAACAGTCATGGTTCCAAAACAAGGTAGGAGGAACCTGACAGGGATAATGGCAACATGTTTAGGACAAGAGTGAAATCCTTTGAGTGGGTTGTTATAAATTTGCCTCTCACCTGATTATCTGTCGTTTGGATACACAAAAACAAATGTTTTGGGGGAAAATTGCGATACTATTAAAATCCAGTTAACTGTCTTGTGGAAAGCAAACTCAATATACAACTAAACTAAATTTTAAATTGAATTACACCACCAAGAACACAATCACTTTATCATTTTATATCCATGACAGTGACTAGAAAGGTCAGCGTCAACAGCCCTAACAGCCACTACACCCCTAATATGTCGACACCAGCTGTAATTCAGTTCTGAATCATGCTGAAGAATTTATATAGGTAACAACCTGGCTCAAAGTCAACACATAAAGTGCATGAAATAAATAAATAATATATATATTTCAGGCTACTAACCTGAGATGGGACTGAATCTCAATCTCTCTTCTCAGCTGATGCTCTACGCCCTCTTTCTCCATCTGTGACTTGAACAGCACTTTCAGTGCCACAATAGCTCCTATCTCCTTAAACCTTGCAAGGTAGACATTGCCAAACTTGCCCTTCCCCAGCGGTCGACCAATGTCAAAGTCATTGAGGGTGAATTTCCTGATGGAAAAATGAAGTGATACAAATAATAATCATAATAGACATGTCATGACTTAACTGTTTGAAAGCTTGTGGGGGAAAAAAATAAAACATTTGTAAAACATTACATGACTGACAGACTTACTTAACTGGAAGCGAACTGGAGGATGAGCTGGCACACTCTCTCCCAGGGCCTGAACATGATGATACAAATACAATACAAACAATTAATCAAAAAAAGCATATCTTCCAGTTGCGCATAAATAAAGTCTGTATGAGGGACGGGGTGTACCTGTAATAGCATTTTTGTCTGTGGTGGCTGGACGTGGATTCACTTGAACACGCTGTGGACCTGCAGACGAGCTCAGGGTCGTCAACTGATGAAGGAGAAAAACAACAAAAACCGTTTTCAAAGCAACTTCAATCGGGTTGGTCTCTCTTTGCACTACTATTTTTTTTTAATAAACGCGTTGCAACACCATTACTAGATACCATTAGATAAAAATGAAAACGTTAGTAAACAGTTACTTTAACTTAATATGCTGATTTCATCTTGACAATCTTTACGTTTTTTTGCAAAAGATGAGAGGATAAACAGTAGATTAAGCAAGTTATGTTCAGACTTACTGGTCTTGAGAAAAGTCTGGGCTCTTGGTTTTCCTTATTCTGTAAAAATAAAAATAAAAAGATCAAATAAACAGTTCACAAGAGCATATATTTGACGTATATTCCTTGCCATATGACAGACTTGTTTTTTAATCAGACAGCAGCCAGTGTGTAACATTAACGTTAGACAATGGCTAAGGCCATGCATAGCATGTGGCTACGATGTTTAGCTACTGACAAGCTACAGTTAACGCTAGCTAATGCTACTACATATATGCTGAATAATTTAGGTTAGATAACGTTAGCTATTTGCATGAATCGCTGTTTCACTGTAACACGTCGGCATTATACTTTGTAGTAGAACTACTGATGCAATTATAAGCTAACGCTGCTTTGGGAAAAAATAACTCAAGTTAACGTCATGTTACGTTAGCCCAGCTGATCCAGCTAGCCTAACCTTTGTTATCGGTTTACTTGTCGCTCGCTCAAATCGCTAGGTGATCTGACATTGTCATTTTGCTATTAAAGTATGTAAAAATATATAAATGTTACCTGCATCGTGGTGAATAAATTCACAATATGACCCTGTTACAAGAATACAATCGTACAGTCGTCACACACTCCAACTTCTTCCCCGGCCGCCGCCAACGTATTCAAAAAGCCACTTCGCTTGTTATGTCGGTTCGCGATTGGTCGCTCACCTCCGCATCGAAGGTTCCCATTGGTCTGAACAACAGCGGCAGGAATAGTGTGATTGGTGTATTCTAATGCCAGTCAGAGGCTCATCCCCTTCATTGTGAACCCTGTGAATGGTTGTCATGGGGTTGTAACAGGAAAGACTCAAGTCTATTTTTACTTCACAGCTTTGACAAAGAGCTATTCATTTTTCACAACTGGGCTAATGTTTTTTGTTTGTTTTTTTTTCTTATTCTGTGAGCTAACAATACCTAATAATGACCCAGTGGCTTTTAAGACAAAACTCTGAAAGACAATCATTACAGTAATCACACTTATAATAGACAAGAGGGTAAAATTAAAATGAAACCTCACAAAACAGCTTATTCAGTAGCATGGTAAATTATATGTTGTCACTCTTCCTATTCAGATGTAGCATAAAGTGACTACTTGTTATAAGAAGTAGGGTGAATGTTTACTTTTTGATCGACAGTTGGATTTCTCCATACACCTCTACAGTCTCCGGACAAAAATATTCAAGAAATGTCTAACAAAGCTTTTAGAGAATAATGCAATGAACTTATAAAGATGAAGATGACAGGATAGTTTAGGGTTGCTTTATTCAAAATAGAAAAAAAGGTGTTGACAGTTTCCATTCATAATTTTCACCCTTTTAACCAGTACTTTAAATGCAACACAATTCATGTGAAGAGCACACATCTTCCATATTATCCCTGCTTCAAACTAAGAATCCATACTGCAGAAATAACCACTGATGACCATCTAATAAAGTTTCATCATTACAATAGACACTAACAAGTAACTTTTTTTTAACTCATCTTTTCTAAAAAGCATGTAGGACAAAAGAAATTAGAAAAACAATGTAATGAGTGCTGACATACAGTACGTGATATTATATACTGTGCTTCCATAACACCAAAATCAAAATCAAACACCTGCTTATGACAGACACCTGCTTTTGACACAGTCAACAATAAGCTTCGGTGTTCTGCATTTGTAGGTCACACCTGCTTATGGGTCCACAGTCTAGCAGCAACATTTCCTCTCATTTGTTTTATGCCACAATTGAGTTGAAAAGAGTATGCTTAAAACACAATAGAGTGTTTAGTATGCCTGTGTCAGTTGTATATTTTGATTCATGTGAGCAATAATTTGGACAGTGAGGATACAACTACATGAGTGTTTAGGCTAAACAGAATGAAATGTTACTGCTTTACCTAGAAGGGTATAATACAAATTCATCTGACGCTGCATTTTAACTTAATCTGTATTTATCTGAACAGAGCAGTTGGTGAACACTAGTGCACAGCGTGGCAGCAGAACAGCCAGTGAGCGACGCAGACTTGGAATGGGGTCGTTCACATCCAGTTTCTTGTTGTCCTCACCGGCACCATCTCCACTTACAGCTTCCCCACCATGCTGCTCTTCCTCACCACCGCCCTCTCCCTCTCCTTCTACCCCTGGAGGACACTGTCGAGGTTGGAAGAACACATCTGAAAACTCCAGAAGGCGGAGCTCACGAAGCATCCTGCAGCTTCGCAGTATCTGCATCTCACTGAGTGTGCAGGCCCACAGGCACAGACGCTGTAGGTCCTTTAGACGGCTAGCACATAGCAAACCTGGCCCTACCTCCTTGCCACCCAGACTCAGCTCCTCCAGCCCGAGCCACCCTGCCCCTAGCCCCAGAGAGGCCATCTGTAACTGGTAGCCCTGTCGCCCAGTGATGCCAATTTCCAGAAATTTGAGTCTGGAAAGCCCTTCCACACCAGAGCCAGTGTCCTTGGCAGCACAGCTCCTGAGCCCATTAGCGGTCACACGAAAGGTGTCACGCAGCTCCAATCGCCTAAGGCTCTCCCATGATGTCAGACTCTGCAGGTGTTGATCTGTGAAAGAGGGCACGTTGTTCAGGACTAACCTCTCTATAGCAATCCCTGATGGGGAGGCAAGCCGTTTTCCTGTCTGGTTCCGTCCTTGTCGCTGTGCACCAACATTTGATGCGGTCTCACCCCCTCCTTGGGGACCAGCAGATTCACTGGGGAGGCTCTGGTTGAAAAAATTGGAAGGGAGCTCACAGCCACGCAGCTCTAGCACTTGCAAAGTTGGGGGCAGGAGCTGGCAACTGGCCAGGCCTCTCAAGTCTGCATGCAGAAGATAGAGTTTGCGCAGACGTGGGCACTTGGTGGACAAGGCTTTGAGCCAAGACTCTGAGAGAAAGATACCCCCACGGGCAGAGAGCAGTAAACCACGCAACCGCAGGCATCTGAGCCCACAGCCCAGGTACTGCCGCAGTAGAACCCAAAGTATGCGGGATGTCACCTGACCCATAATGGAGAGTTGATGCCGTTCAGGAAGAGACATACACCAGTGCATGTGTTTGTGTGTGTTGGAGGTGGGGAGGCAAAAGAGAGATAATGTGTCAGTACACAACCACCAATCTTTTAGAGTAGGTACCTATCTAAACATATCAATATCATTTTTTTTGGTAACAGTGTAAAATTAAGTGGGCCTAACTTCTAAACAGGAACTTCTGTTTACAATCTATTTCTGGGAACAAAAGCAAACATTATCAACCCTTTTACCAAACATTCTTACCCCTTTCCATGCAGTGAGATCAACTAGTCTCCATAGTCTTTGGTCTTTAACAAGACGTCTCCATCTCTTACACACTCTGAAAGAACACCGTAAAATATATAATCATGTGACATGAGTCATATAACAAAGGAGGTACTGACTTTTCTTTACGTACGACGCAGAACTAGTAAAACATTGCCATTAAAAGTTCAATTTCCCTTACCTTCCGGCTCGGACGAGCTCTCGTACACTAAGATAGGATAAAATGTCGATTAAAATGTTCTCTGGGAAGTAGTCTAGATTACAGGTTTTGAATTCATCCATTTTGTAAACAAAACTCTTGAACACGGACTGAATAACTCGACGGACACACGTTGCGTTCGATTCAGGAGTCCTGAAGAAACGGTTGATAAGGGAAAGGCGGGACCTAGCTGTATTTTGCCCGGTTAGGGCCAGATGTTGTGCCCTGTCAAATCTCTATACACTCAACAAAATATGACTAACGATGCTCGTGTCGCTACCTACAAACACCTGGCAAATTCATGATCTACACATAAGCAGCGATGTGCATTTGCAATCATATAAATGCATCAACAGTGCCGCCTGGCGTCCGTTCCCGTGAAAATTGTATAAATAACTTTCCACTGCGCACGCGCGATTCATCGGGCAAGATGGCGACGAGCAATGGTGGTGGAATGGAAGTGGATGGGGCAGGTGTGTGTTTCTTAGTAGTCTTACAATTTCTGCCTAATATTATTATGAACTTGGATAAAAATGGTTACATTCAATATCAACTTTCAGTGATAGTACTCATGGCTAAGTGGTGTATGGTGTTAAACCCAGTAGTTAAGGATATGTCAACAAGCGGAGTAGCGTATGCCATAAACTGTCAACAAAATCATTAGTTTGTTTATGTCAGTGTCTCTGTATGTGTTTAAATAGGAGGTTGTATCTGTAAAGTAATCTTGAGTGTACCAGCTCAGAAAACAGAAGAATTAAACTCGTTTTAAGAGCAGCTGGATCCAATATAAAGAGGCTGTATATGGACGCCTGAGGACGGCTGCAGTTCAGCTTGCTATATTGGCAGTTTTGTTCTAGTTTTGTTATGGTATAAGCCCAAACAGTATGTAATACAATTCTGCTTTTGTCTGACCGTAGCCAGCCCCAGTGTTATGGCCTCGGGGGTCACCGGGAGCGTTTCTGTGGCCTTGCATCCTCTCGTCATCCTCAACATATCAGACCACTGGATACGCATCCGCTCGCAGGAGGGACGACCAATGCAGGGTATGTTGGGATAAAATTAGTATCCCCTTAAAACGTGTTTCTTCTGAGAGGGGGATTTGACACTGCACAAGGGATTTATCATGGGAGACATGCATTCAATGAATGTCAAGTAGACCAGTGTAGGCCTGTAACCTAACAGCTTCATTCAGACTTGTGGTTTGAGATAATAAAAACACAAAAAGTATGATCTCTGTTCATTATGACACAAGGTTGGCTTCTTTGGGGAGGGTATTTTTGCTTTTTTTTTTTTTTTTTTTGTTATCCCAACAAAAGTTTTCTGGCATGAATCGAGCATCAGTCCAAATGGTTTGCTGCCATTTAATACATGTTGTTATGACAGCCCTGTATAACAAAGACAATATATGAGCAATAGCATGTGTATTTGGTGTCTAATCTCGTGACATACTGTAATTCAGTTGAGGTTATTTCTTTTTTTGTAAATGAACATAATGAAACAGTAATCATAGGAGATGTTATTCCTGTTCCTTCTTCTCCTCTTCAGTAATCGGAGCCCTGATTGGGAAGCAGGAGGGTAGAAACATCGAGGTAATGAACTCCTTTGAGTTGCTGTCCCACACCGTGGATGACCGAGCGCACATTGACAAGGAATACTACTATACCAAGGAGGAACAATGTAAGTTATAGTTGTGATGGACAAGAGTACATTTCCACTGATGTGTTGTCACCTTTCTAAAGTGGAATTTTTGAAACTCCATTTGTGAGCTGCAGTCCAGCCGAGGATTTCTGATGTCTCTGATGTCAAGGTTTAAGAGCACAGGCAACATGGTCTTAGCCGTTTGGGCTGTGCTTATGTGCTTATGAGTGATTTATTTAATGTTACTGGCAAAATCAGTGTCTTAGATAAGTTCTCAAAACATTTTTTTTTTTTTTTACAAATAGGCTTTTCTTATTTGGTGTTAATTTTTGTTTCACTTGCCTGATTTATTCTTCACAATGTTGTTGCACAACTGGTTTATTTCTGTATAAGCGCTTTTTTTTCTTCATACAATGCTTGTGACGCAGTAATGGTGATGATAATTTTTGTGAAAGTGTTAAGCCATTTCAAGTGAGCAGGTACAGCTGTTAGCCTATTAGCCAGTAGTTTTATGACCGATAATGATTTTGAAAAAAGTTTGCTGGACACTAAGTATAGATGCATTGTTGCATTGTAGTGTTGGGCATATGTCAGTCTAATCTGGTGCTTTTATTGTTGAGCCTGTTGGATGTACTGTGGGC
This sequence comes from Neoniphon sammara, assembly GCA_900302535.1. Classification (NCBI taxonomy): domain Eukaryota; kingdom Metazoa; phylum Chordata; class Actinopteri; order Holocentriformes; family Holocentridae; genus Neoniphon; species Neoniphon sammara. The sequence goes on along the minus strand of OMKZ01015632.1, from coordinate 4,871 downwards.
CAAATTGAATGAGACGTGATGGGCCAGTTATTGACTACAGTGATACACCTGTGGTACAGGGACTCTGCTATTAAATCATGTGTTTTGGTCAAAGAATATGGCTAGGTTTATCAGTTTTCTTAGGTAGTTAAGTCTAAGGTCATTGCTAAAAAAGGTCTGTTCCTTCTTGTTTTCTGTAATATTCCATCTTGTCTCTCAGTCAAACAGGTCTTCAAAGACATGGAATTCTTGGGATGGTACACCACAGGCGGCCCCCCTGACCAATCAGATATCCACATTCACAAGCAGGTAGGCAAAGGTTAAAGCTGTGGTCAGTAATTTTGAAGAAAAGCAGGACGATGAATCTCAGTGCTTCTTGTACGACTGTATATTTTTTTTTGATTGTATGTATACATGATTGTTGTACATATACATAATTGATTTTAATGCTGTGTAACTGCAAGGCACTTTGTGACTGGTGTTTGTTTGTGCTGTATAAATACATTTTGTTTGCTTGCTTGCTTGCTAAACCACCCTCTTGCCTCATTCCACCCGGCCGGTGGCAACAGCAGGCAGCTGATTGACAACTGAGAGTTTGCATCAGTTGGTCAGATGCATGAGCCACAATTTTTTTTTTCAAGTCCCTAGAGGGTTTTTAGGTATTTTCTCCCTCATGCTTGTTTTTTCTATATCTATATGTTTACCTATTTATATGTGTGAATAAAAAAATAATGAAATGAAAAGACAATAGCAGAACAATGATATTATTGATATTGTAGAGATTCTAATATATCTTACACATTTCATGTCCACTCAACATGGAAATTACTTTTGCTGAATTCAAAGAAAACGGCAACTTGGAAAACCTTACAGCAGCTTTAATGTAATTGACAATGAAATATGTTTTAATTTTGTTCATTTTGGTAGCAGGAGTCAACTCAGCTTATAGTCTGATAGTTAACTAGTTATTTCAAATTGGGAACATTTACTTATTATCTTTTCCCTCTTCTCTACCAGGTGTGTGAGATCATTGAGAGCCCTCTCTTCCTCAAGCTCAACCCAATGACCAAACACACGGATGTGAGTCCCTCAAGGGTTTTTCTTTGCAAATACCTGTATGGTTATATATTATATGTTCATAGTCAGCTGGTATTAACAATGTGCCCTTTTCTCTTTTAGCTCCCTGTTAGTGTATATGAATCTGTGATCGACATCATCAATGGCGAGGTACTTTTTACATATACATACACCAGTAAGCTTTGAAAACCTTGATTTGCTGTTAATTGGTAGATTTGTAAAGTGCAAACATCTGCTAACCTGTAAATCTGTCAGTATAAATGTAGCAGTAACTTTCTCAAGCCAGTAGGAGTCATGTTTTAGCAAGATAAAGACACTGTATCTTTGTCTTCAGCATATTATATTATTTTGTTATGTTCAATGTTTTTCTTTTTGTTGGAATTATTTTGTTTTCTTCTTCTTTGTACTCTTGAAGTCCTTGCAGCTGCTGTGACCCAGTCCTGATGGGTAACATTTAAAGTTTCATCTAATTTCATTTGTTTTGTCGTAGGCTACCATGTTGTTTGCTGAGCTGACATACACTCTGGCCACAGAGGAGGCAGAGAGAATTGGCGTTGATCATGTCGCTCGAATGACAGCCACCGGCACAGGAGAAAACTCAACAGGTACAGTAAAAGAGGCTGACACTGCTGCTCTGAGCTTTGGAGGCTTGAACTCAGTGAATGAGTTTATATGCAGTAAGCTGTTATCATTCTGATAAGTCTTTTGTGCTCAAGTATTCTTCAAGTATTCAAGTTTTCTCATATAAATTTTTAGTTTGCGATAAAAGTTATTACCTCTGTTATGAGAAATTCAAATGCAATGACTAGCACAATAAAGCCTGTTTACTGTTGTATTTTGAATTCTGCATTAGCTCAGTTTCAGTAATAATGGTTTGGATATTTTGTTTATTTGTCTGTTTGTGAGTGAGATATGAAGATGCTTTGCACTCAGCATTAAAGATTAAGGAGATGGGCTGGGGTCTGCAGCAGTAGCCTGATAGTCAGACTGAATGGCCATTTCATTTCAAACTTAGTTATTGCTAAAAGATAAAGCACGCACTTCCAGATAAGTTTCAATCATGTGCAGGACAGAGAACCTCCCATTGAAATGTGTAATACAGCTGACACTTCAGCCTGATAGGCCTTCATTAGGTTTTTTAAATTTATTCAACCTGAAATTACTCTAAGTTCACCTGTAAACAAAAGACAAGCTTGGGGGCCATAATGGGTCAGCAAAGATCTCTAGGGTGGATACTTGACATTATTCACCATGTATAAACCGTCACATAAAACTTTGTGATTCTCTTAAAATTTTATGGCAAGAGAGGTCTAATTTTTCTTCAGTGGATATGGATTTTTGCCTCTGTGTCCTTGGCTCACCTTTAGCCCCTTTGCCTATCAAGACATTAAGTAGTCCTACATCAGTTGAAGCACCCAGAATTAAAATTGACAGGAGTAAAATGATTAAATGTCCCCATTTAGATGTGTGGTAAGTGCAGACACCCTTATCTCTGTAATGTTGTAGCAGATTGCAGGTGCACTGGTCATTTGCATCACAGATGTCCTGTGATAAGATAATCAGACATTATCACAAAAACTGATCCTGTCTACCTGGGGTTAACTCATATTCTCTGTCTGTCTCTTAGTGGCTGAACACCTTATAGCCCAGCATAGCGCAATAAAGATGCTCCACAGCAGGGTGAAGATCATCCTTGAATACGTCAAAGCCGTGGAAGCAGGTGAGAGGACTGGCAGGGCCGTTTGAGGGGGAAGTAAGAATGTGAAAATAAGCCTGGAAAACAGATGTTCTCAAATTAGATGTTTCCTTTCTTCACCTGGACGTCGTTTCAGGGAGGCCCCTCAAACAAAGTAGCACACCCCTGTTTGCCATGATCATATCTTGACAGTGTTATCTTACTTCACCCTTTGGTATGCTGTGTTTGACTCATTTTGTTTTTCTCCTTTCTATCTGGCTTCATGTATCATAGGAGAGGTGCCATTCAACCACGAGATCCTTAGAGAAGCCAATGCTCTGTGCCACAGACTGCCCGTCCTCAGCACCATCAAATTTAAGACTGACTTCTATGATGTGAGGTTTTCCACTTCTGTTAAACATTACAAAATCAAAACCCTAGATAGTGAGAATATGACTGGCTGAAGAAGTCAGATTAGAAATGTGAATAACTTAGTATATTTTGATCCATGACCTTTGCATAGGCTTCACTCACACTTGTGCTGCTAAATGAGTGCTTTCAGTAATTTTGCTTCTTATTTTCCTGCAGCAATGTAATGATGTGGGCCTCATGGCCTACTTAGGCACCATCACCAAAACCTGCAACAGCATGAACCAGTTCATCAACAAGTTCAATGTCCTGTACGACAGACAGGGCATCGGCCGGAGGATGAGAGGACTGTTCTTCTGAGTTGGCAGTTAGCCGAAGAAAAGAGACAAAGGTCACGAGCACTGCAATTTTTTTTCTTTGCTTGTATGTTTTTGTTAGCTCAGATGTACATTCTTGATCTTGCATACAAACAGTAAATTTTCAGACCAGTTGACCATTTTCAAACAATACTGCAAGTGTATTCATTTACACAAGCAATGCAAATGGAAGGAAAACTATGTACAAAATTACTCAAGTTGACACTCAGTTTGTCTTGGGTATGCACATTGATGAATCCAATGTACATGAACCGTTTATTTGACCCCCTTTGTTATTGTTTCATGTTTCTGTATGTAATAAATGATCTGATTTTTTTGTTGGACTTAGAATCTTCTTTTTCATAGCCTAAAATGAATTTAATGTCACAGATTAATTGATTAGGCCAAAAACAACGTGATTAATCATAAAAGTAACTACACACGATACAAAAGGTTTAAACCTGCATCTTTAAATGAACCTATGAAAAGCAGCGATGTGGAGTCACTGTAGTTGCAGGTTTATTGTCTGGGGCTGAGTGTGTTTGCAGTTAGCTCGCCTTTTGAAGTTGTGTTCCTGCTGTTCATTGCCTTTGGAGGTACAGGCAGGCATATGTAATAGGAAAAGGGGGAGGAGAGTTATGGCTGTAGAGTCTCAGGTCTAACAGGAGTCAACACTTTAATGGGTATTAAATACACAGCGGAACTAGACATAATGACCCCCAGCCTGTGAGTTGGCACCTCTACTTTACTAGTCTGCTTTTACCTGCCATGTGGCCCTAGGAGGAGCCTTCTTTTTCTGCAGTATTGTCTTTTATCTCTACTATTTCAAATCTTTAGTCAAGCTTATTAGTTGAAGTATTCATTCACTGATGAGAGACAAACTGTTTTTGACATTTTATTTCCCCCCTCATTCACAAACATTTTTATTACAGGCTTGTGTTGAAAAAGCTTTATACATGCTGAGTGAAAAATACACTGAATCCTATGACAGTGGTGGTAACATACTACATTTGATGGAGCATATCAACGCTTTATAATGCAGGATTTTTTTAAATGTGTTTTCATGTCAGAATACCTGCTAGACAACCAGCATTAACAGCACATTTGCAACAAAACTGCATATCGAAATCCCCAAAATAAGAAAAGGTGCATCTTAGATGTTTTCAATCTATTTGTATTCAAAATGTCTTTGATGTAGAGAGAAATTAAGCAACCGTTCCTTCCCTCAGATGCAACCTGGGTGTCCTACTCACTGTCCTGAGTCGGTTCATCAGCAGCAGCTTCAGGCTGCGGGTACTGGAAGCGGACCGGGTCGTACAAATCATCCCTGGGGTCGTAGGACATGGGGTAGTAGTACTGGTAGGGGTACAGAGGCACTTTCTTCACAATGGGTGCAGGAGGAGCTGGCTCCTCCA
>OMKZ01015631.1:9048-19061 GCA_900302535.1 Neoniphon sammara | reverse complement strand
TAGCTTAAATCCACCTCGGCAAGTTTCTCCGACGCCATTAGCATTTCACTGAGAAAGGCAGACAAAAGCAGACGGGGCAGCTTGTTTTTGTCATGCATGCTGAGGATTTCTCAGCCCATTATCGGCAATACATGTTGTGCATAGTTTTGGGGGCTAATGTTAACAACTAGTGTATCAGTGTATCACCTAAATAATTTCAAGAGGTGAGCATCAATGTGGAGTTTCATATCATTTTAGTTAGATTTTTAATTTAGTTTGATTTTAATATGAAACCTCATTTAGTTATTCAAAAACTGTACACTCCATACCCCTAATACATATAGAGAGAGAGAGAGAGAGAGAGAGAGAGAGAGAGAGAGAAAATGTGTGTCAAGTCCTATTCCATGCCATGCCAGTAGGTGGCAGCAACGCCATGCAGTTGCACAACGAGTTTAAGAAGCCAAAGGATTATGGGTATTTGCTCTCATAAAAACCAACGTGCGTCATACGTTGCAACTTGATTTCACTCCGAGGCAGACGTGTAGGTGCTGTGCGCCACAAGCTTCAATTTTTCCTCCAAGATTTAATAGATTTTTGTACGTTATCGTAATCACAGGAGGTGAACTAGTAGAATAACGCTATCGTACCGGTGTTTTTTGTAATCCGGGTCAGAAGAAGACAGTTTTAAACGTGCTTTAAAGAAACGTGAGTCACCAAGTCTTTTCGTGGTCCTAACTTTCGGACACGGACGACTTTTTCTTTTCCGGGATTTTTTTGTGAGTGAAATGTGTATTGAGACAATGGCGACGAAATCGAAGAGTCTCAAGACCGGTTACCTGCGCAGAAACATCAAGCCTGGGTCGAAGTCACGGTCGAAGATGAGATGGAGAAATCTTCGTCTGACTTTTGAGGAGGAGGCCTCAAAACAGGGGCGAGCCAACATGGTGAATGCCACCATCCGAAAATACCTTCGCCACGAACAGAAGAGGATACAGCTTGCTAACCTAGTCGACCACATGGGCAAGAATGAAGAAAAGTCCAGGTATGAAGCAGCAGAAAGCCACGCCATTGCCCTTAGACTCCGTCATTCGGCAGGGGGAATGGCGCCTGCTAACACCACGCAGTACCTGATGGCTAATGTTTATGAAGACATTTGCAACAAAGATGGAGACTACTTTAACTCGCTTCCTGTTTCATCTGAGTCATGTGCAGACATGTATGGAGAATCTCTTTCACCCATGAGTGTGTACGTTGCATTAGACTCTGCTTACGAGAGCTGCCTTGCCTTTCAACAGAAAGACTTTGAGGAAGTGTTTAGCATGTGTGCTAAATGCTAACCGGGAATGAGCTGGTCTACGTGGCCTTGTGAAACTGGTCTGGCCTGCTCAGCTGAGTCAAGCACTGACTTCAGGCCTAGGACAAAAGGTGTGAATTTAATGTAAATAAACTTGAATGTATTGTACACTTGTGTTTATCCGCTGTAACCTGTTATATTGTGATGTTTCCTTTATTTTTAGCCCAGGTCTCATGTATGTGGTCATGTGACATGATTCATGGTTGGGCTTTATTTGTCTCACAGCGACGCATCGTGCGCTACCCCGCCCCGTAGGGAGCGCTCCTGAACCCGGCGGCCTGCCTAGAGGAACGAACCAAACGCACCTCTGCCCTGGCCACTGGTTAGGTAATCCAGGTAAACCCATCTCAACAGGAGACTGGGGGCAGGTATCATTGTGCAGTACTACATTGTGTCATTGAAGATGTGCATGTCACAGTGTTGGTCCGTTTTCAGGTCTCAAGGAAGTATTAGATTTTCATGTTGGGCTGAAAAGTGCTTTCCGCAGTTACTGTTGTCTGAGCCTTTTCCAGGTCACCACTGTAAGGTCAAACGGCTTGGCTGTGGTGAGGTGCACAGGAGCAAGGAGGTCGGCCTTCAAAGCACTGGCAGGAGGACAGTTTCCACTGGTAACTTTGTATTTCCAAGAGGATGATACTGGACCTAAATTATGTTAAGTTGAGATACTCTGCTTTAATGTATTAGTTTTGTGTTTAATGTTAAATGACACTTGGTGTGAAATTAAAGAAATGACACTGTGTGAGATGTGTGAAGATATGTTCTGAGGAAAACTTTTTTCAATAAAGGCGCTTTATTAAATGAATACTGACTTTTTTTATTGATTTGTTGATACTTCAAAGGTTTTCAGTTTTGTCATTTCCAAATTACAGTAACACATAAATGTAAAGAGATGTGTCTGACAGTTTTAGTCCAGCAGAGGTAAGAAGTCACTACTTAAATGCTTCAATTTCTGTGTTGATAGTAATTCAAGTTCTTAGTGGTGAGATGGGGTGGGACCCACACAAAGTTGCTAAAAGTTTGTAGGTAGTTGTAGATTTTATCTCTGCTTCTCTGACCTCAGACTACCAAATAGCATGTGACCAGTCAATGGAAATGAAATTCTAAAAGCATGTGGATCTCTTACAGAATTATGTAACTGTGTAGAGTTGGCCTTTGCAATGTGGGACATTTTATGGTGCTCTGTAGTTAAAAATAAAATGGGACGTGCCTGGCATGAGATCTTGTAACAAAAGACCTGAAATGTGAGCAGGGCCCTCAGCACCTTTAGGTGCCTGATGTAACTGCATTTACACATACTATGGCTACACATATGTTTTGAATTTAGGTGTCACTGAAGAAATGTGGTCAAATCTTGATATAATTGTGACAGGTATGCATTTGCACTGCAGTACCTAATCACTATCTCCACTACAGTTACAGAGGTGGCGGTAAGTATATTTATCATGAAAGCTAGAGGGTGTCATTTTTAAAAAAAATCTTTTTAAGTGGTTTAGTCTCAGTTGCACCTAAAAAAGAAATTTAACCTTGAATAAATGGTATTTGCCAATGTATCTATTAATATTAAATGGTCTGCCAATGGACCACAGGAAGTAAACTAATAAAACTTTTAGCCTATCCTCAGCACTGTGGCCTTTTTGTCAACAACAAGCAGTAAGAAATGACAAGCTTGATGTTGAAATTCATGTAGTCTAGAAAATGTTAGTGAGGTGAGGACCATTAGCTACTTGCATGTTAATATAAGCCCACTGCCACTAAATATTACAAGGAAGTCGCACTACACATTCGACTGATCATAGTTTTGTGTGTTCAGAGGTGAAGAAAAGTGTCCCACAGCCTGAATGTAATACATCTTATCTTGGCTAAAGAGGAATCCTTTCCAACAGGTGCTCTGTTCACCCTTCACCCTCAGTGGCAGCAGTGTTGTGCTTGAAGAAGCCACAGGGTGGCAGTCATGGACAGCAAACAGGAGGGGGAAACACAACACAGGCCACTGAGAGCTGCTGTGAGAGGGAGAGGTGTTGATTATTGGTGGTCCACTTTTAGATCAAGCCGCATGGCATTTGTTTCAGTGAGGGGCACACTGCGGCACTTTTTTAGACGTGGTCTTTAGACAGTGGGCTGGCAGGGACAAACGACTCAGGTTACAGCCAGTGAGGGTTGCAACATCGATGGTGCCTCAATGAGTTTGAGCCAGTGCCACTGATTTAATGTTCGCACAGCCCTGTATTTCATAGATTTGTAAGCAGTGTAATACATAGCTATGCAATAAGATACTGTATATTTTCTAAGCTGATGGCAAGGAGATTCCATAATACACCTGTTGGCTTGTTTTAGTTCCAAGTCTGTCTTAAAGATAGGGGGAAAAGGGTTAAACCTATCCTTAATTCATTTTCTTTCTGTACCTGTATTTGGCATGGAAGGTGATCGCTCTGAGAAACAGCCACAGTCTGGATTGTGGAGTGACACATTGGCTTCACCCTCTTTTATTGCCACCGGGTGCTAGTCCAGTGTTTGCTGACTGGGTTGAGTACCTGTCAATCTGGAAAGCTCAGCCTGTGGTCCGACTGCCAAGAGTGATGGTCAATAATTACACCTAAGGTGCAGTGTGTCCGACTGTGTGCGGGCATAAGTGTGTTGGAGAGAGAGAGGGTTAGACAGGGCTGCTGCTGGCTGATTGATGAATACTCTTGTGGGCTGCCACAAGATCGATGGCTTGTGACTGGTGCAGTGCCGCGGACAGGCCCAGGTGTTGGCACCTGTTTGGTCAGCTGAAACAATAGTTTTTCCCTGCACGACTTGTTTTCAGTCCACTTAAGGTTTGATTCAAGACATCCCCAAATCCAGGATTTAGCAAGACCTGCACTGCCTGTCAATGATGAGAATGCACATCTATTTAAAGCAAAAAAGCTTGACAATAAAAACACCTCAAACATCTGACTATAATAAACACACAGGCGAAATAAATCCAATAGCTGAAACATACAGAAACCCTGGCTTGGAGGTCTTTTAAACTAGTTTTGATCAATGTTTTTTGTGTTTAGTGGGTGGACTAAGCCCAGTATGGTTTACACCAAACCAGACAGCAGGTCCAGTGTAATAAGGAGGGGATTAAGACCCAGTGCTTGACCAACAGAGTGACCATGTAACCATCTTGGCATAGTGAGTGGGTAGAGTGCCCACTGGTTTCAGCCTCCACCCACCCCTTCTGCATTAGTCTCACTCGCTCCCAGCAGGAAGTTTGACTCCTTGGCGCTGACAGGATTTTGGACACAGACTCCTTTTTAATTGGAGTCATTAAAAGAATCTGGTGTGAGAGTATGCATTTGGCTGAGAAAGAGAGACTGTCTACATTTGTGTGTTTCTATGTGTGTGTGTGTGTAAGAGAGAAAGAGAGAGAGTGGTACTTTAAGTCCAGAAACACACATCAAGGATAAGCGTCAGACTACAGCACGAGTGGAGGGATTTAATGGGTAATCTTCATGCCCAAGTCCCTCTGCGCTCCACATGAAGGCAAAATACTGGACTGAAAACCGCCGATGACTATCTGTCTGCGCTGGTGTGTGTTTTGGTGTGAACTTGAGAATGTACCCCGGAGAAATCAGATTAGAAAAAAAAAAAGTTCCTCACATGAATCAAAACAAAGGAAGTGGCAACAATTTGAGCTCCCGTGAGAAAGAATGTTGGTGGAGACCCTTTGTTGAGAGAAGTGACTATCTTAAGTTGAACTATTTCAATAAACCAGCACTTTTCCAACTCATGGGTACAACTTCAAAGTGAATTTTTACTTGAAATGGTTGTGTGAAGTGGCAAGGGGTGGGGGGGTTAGATGAGTAAGCTAATCTCAGTCTCTGGAATGATAAGTACTGAGAGCATATCCTTTTTCATGTAAAAGGATTGGGTGCAAATGGGCGTCACTAGGTTTACAGGGGCTTTGGCACCCTGATTTAAATGGTTTTAGACCTGAATTTTTGACAGATTACAGTGCACATGTCCATGGGCTACAATGGGCGAAAAAAAAAATCACGGTTTAGGGAAACCACTTTTATATTTCTTGGACTACTCTGCCAGAAGGAAGTGAAATTCATCAGTTTAAGTGTTTTAAATTGATTTCCCAGTACAGTAGGTGGCAGTAGAAAGGTTCTCATAGCAGCCATCTTGTGGTTCACAGGCCAAGAAGGGATCAGTTTTTACCGCAGTTTATTAGAGAATGAGTCCCTGTGAACCGCTCTGAATTAGTTCTCTCTGCTATTCTGAGGATGACACACAGTCTAGCCATAGTTTTCATTTTTAATGCAGAGCTTCATGAAATTTCAGAGCACAGAATCCAAATGAGATGTTCAGCGTCTTATCTTTGGACTGAGGATCGTGAAAGTTAAGATTCCTCTTGTAACCAAAAGCCCAGGCCCACTGTAATTTAAAGTCACAAGGAACTGACATTTTTATGATGTCTTGCCTCTGAAATTCAGTGTATTTCCAGATGAATCAGGATGCCGGGGCGGAAAATAACCCAGGGAAAAAACTGATCGCATGTGGGAGGACTGGACCATAGCAAACACAGAAAGAGAGAGGCTGTGATGCCTCAGTGTCGCTGGTGAAGGGATCCGCTATGAAAGGCTTGGAGCATAATTTTAGCCGTCTGAGATGTAACCATGGTGACTTAGGGAGAAGGAAACAGGGTTAAAAAAAATAAAAAATAAAAACAGGGTTAAAAATATACTGCTTTCCAGGAAATAAAGTCATGGGATTTTAACATAAAAATAAAACAAAACATTTATTTATTAGTAAATAAATCTAAATTATGATACTGAGAATTATCTAACAAAGAGAGAAGGATTTTTTATTTCCTTGTGACTATAAGTACAAGGCTTATTTGAACAGACATGATGGATTGTGAGAGAGAAGAGATTCCACAGTGCAGATCTGAAGTGTCACGGGTCAGATTGACACCTCTGACCCCCAGACTGAGGCATTGCTGTGAAGCCAAGTGAGTGGGCTGCATCTCCTGTTTGCACGCACGCAAGAATATACCCAAATCTATTGAGAATTGCTGTGACCTTTGCAGCAAAGTGACATCAAAGTGCCTATGTGGTCACGTTTAACCCACTGAGACTCAGGGTAGCCACGCAATCGTGCACATACACTCATAAGCAATAGCCTGAAGGTGCACCAGATGCCAACATGTGAGTTCACATACATGCACAGTCATTCTCACACACACACACACACACACAGGCTCCCTGAGGGACACCAGGTCCCTCCACACACACCTTGTCTGCATATATAAATGCCAAGCAGGGGCAGTGACACTGGATGAGCACATAAACACATTAAGGACATCAGATAGTCTAGCCAAAGGTCAGCTGTAGTCCTGTTACCACAGCTGACAGGAGGTAGGGATCCTTTTTTAACCATGAATGTATTGGGTAGCAGTGGAACACTTGGCATGGCTCTTATTGATTACATTACACACTGAACAATAGGGAATTAAGTCAACAAGGTGCTCATCGCCAGGTAGATTCTTGTTCTTTTTAGGATGTGAAGATCATATGTACATCACTGTCCTTAACTCCTGAGGCTTTCACTGGTAGCAGGACAAACCCTGAGCTGAAGTAATCCAAAAGATAAAGAGGACTCTCAAACTCATCGACTCGTCTGATGTTTCAGTCTGTCCTTCATATTTTCTCCAAAAATCTGTGCTAATGATAGATTCCATCCCCCTTTTAAAAAAAACAAAACAACAACAACAGAGAGTGGACACACAATCCAAAGGTTTTGTCTTTCAAAGTCACATTTGGAGTTATTCTTTGACTGCAGTGGATTTACTTTGATGTGACCTGATTTACTCCCTCATAAACTATGGTCAGTTTAAGTAATCCTTAAGTAATCCTTAGTATTTTACCGCATTCACGTCATCGGATTCATGGGCCTGGTTCAGAAGCTGAGCTCTCACTTCCGGGTTTGCAAAGTCAGATTAAAAAAAAATCCAGTTGCATTCATGGCTAACTGAGGTATTATCAGATCAAATTTATTATCATTCGCAGAAAACTCTATGCTGTGTTCAGCCACGCTGAAACGTCACACCACGGTCAATTGGTGTTACATCTAATATTCCAGTGGACCCAACTTGGTAGGGTGTTTGTGTGTATTTGCTGCTGGTAAACTGGAATATACGATAAACTCAACTTATGAACGGGGGCATGAGTTTTACTTTGTTTCCAACCTGTCTTAACTATTTTGCATATTAAAATGGGGGTTTGTCACATAGAACCCAGTCGGTACCCAAAAACGAACACAATCACAGTTAAGTATTTGACATTCAATTTAATATATTTTTCTGTGATGGACAACATATTTGTTACTATATGAAGTGTGTTTATGCAGTAAATCCACTCAACTGGTCCCCCAAGTAGGTTAAAAAAAACAAAAATATCTGGAAATACTATTTAACCTGTCTCTGTATATTCTATATCTGTTTCTATTTCACAATGTCCTGTTCTGTTTCACAGTCTCTCGTTCCCGGTCTCCTCCCAGTGTCTGTGGGTGTTAACATTGTTAAATGGCGTGTGGTCAAAGAAAAGATAGAGACCCACTTTAGCCATCAGTTAGAGCCGAGGTTTGTAGTGACCCAGTTCAAAACTTCGAGGCCGAGTGTATGATGTGAAGCACACAGACACAGAAACACACACACTCAGACATACGCTCACACTCACACAAAGAAAGAAATAGGGCAAGGAGAAGGGGGCATTGACACTACCCTGTGCACCCTATGGGAATTAACCCCTCTGCAATACCAGCTCATTAGTCAAAACCGTCCGAGGCAAGGCAGTGAGGGATGTTTGTGCCGCATCTATTTCAGTCCCCCTCTCCCCATTTTGCTTTGGTTCCCTACAGAGACCAAGCAGGGGACATTAATGGCCATCGACCCAGCACTGCCAGGGAAATAGACAGGTGTGTGTGTGTGTGTGTGTGTGTGTGTGTGTGTGAGACACCACATCCAGGGAGAGAATTTGCCTCATACAGTGACAGTCTCCTAACTGTGTCAAGGACACGAACAGACAATAAGCTGTATGCCAGAGTGTGAGGGAGGGCCTCATGCAGTCGCACTGACAAACACCCCGCATCACTCGCGCACACATATTCTAGTGTGAACCTCAAATATTAATCTTTGAAGAAAACACTTTTCAATGCACAGACATGTCCTAGGCGATTGAGCTCAACCAGAGCTTGTAAATAGTGAGCTGCACTGACAGCCTGCACACAGAGAGCTGGCTGGTTCTGAGCAGGATGAAACTGAAGGGAAACATGCTATCAGGGTTCATGTCTGTTCCCTGCTTGTGTATTCACATTGTATTTTTAGTGACTGAACCAAATTTATATATTTTTTTTATTTTTGTTAACCTGTCACATTTGGATTTTTTTTCTGTCAACAGAATGTAAAATGTAAAACAACTCAAGAAACATTAGTTTCATAGAAATTGGGAACATGTGTGATAGGTGCACCACTGTACCTGTATGTATCCATATGACCCTTCTTATTATTTTGATAGCAGGGTCACTGCGTATACTGAATCTGACTGAATGGAGTTTGTCCATTAAACTGTTCATCTTCTTAAACGTAGTCCCTGCCAACAGTTTAATCCACCGTTCTATAACACTAATCAGCTCTTTGTAGCCAACCATAACAACAATAAACTAAAACTGGTATATGTTGGCTATGGCCAGTTGTATGTAGTACTTGAATTTTAGCTTATCATCTTGATGTTTTTGGGTGTGCTACATTTTTGTTTTGAAGTTACATGAAATTACATGAAATTGTTCAGATGAATGGTAATATGCACTGGTCAATTCTGCACTCCTCCAGTCTTTTCCCTGAATGATTTTCACTCCTTGTTGGTGTGTCAGATGCTTTGGGTCAGAGGTCATACACACGTCTGTGGGTGTGTGTGTGGCGTGTGGGGGGTTTGGCGAGGGGCGGGGGGATTATGCACTGACTAGTAGTTCTCTCTCCTCTGCCATCTGTGTAGTGTAAAGGCATCATATTGGTCAAACAGTCTGATCTGGCAAAACACACAGACATACTTAGACTTACTCACCCAGACATCCACAGCTGCTATCTTTCCTTGATTTGATCAATTCTGCGTTAATTAGTACAGTGCAAATGATGAGCCTGACTCAGCCACTCCTCCCACACACACACACACACACACACACACTGTTACGCAGACACACCAAAATGCCTGTCTTGCTCCCTACTTCTTCGACTGCATTGTGGCCTGGGCGGTGTATTTTTATGTCAGACCTTTATTCACAACAGGTCACAGGTCAGTGAAGCCTGTCAGTCGTATTGGAGAGCAGTGACCATATATGTAGATAAACAAGCAACGCTACTGTCCAAGTCAACTGGCAGCAACTTTTAGAACTCAAGATGAATTTCTACCATCCGTCACTGAGCTTTGCAGTGCACTCTAGGCCCCGCAACAAGACTGAATGACTCCATTCCAGCTTACAGTGGCCTGTTAATGCTGTTACTCTGCACATAATAAGGTCATGTCTCCACATTAGAAAGCCAAATAGAGCAGAGACCCAACAGAACCATTTAGCGAAGACGTAATAAATCAAAATGCTTTTAGCATAATACTTCTTTTTCATTTGCTTTTTTTTTTTTTTTTTTTTTTTTTTG
>OMKZ01015630.1:0-10463 GCA_900302535.1 Neoniphon sammara | reverse complement strand
GGGAGAGAGACCTGACAGCAAGGATCACAGACAACAGGAAAAACAATCACCTAATGGGCAGGTGAAATCCCTCTCACAACAAACAGCTCACACACTTTCTCCCTTATTCTCACCTCTCTCTCTCTCTGACAAACAATCATCGCACCACCAACCAGCCAAACACAAACACAGCACCTCTGGCTTGTTCTGCAGCACTCCCTGTTCCACTCCCTGTGCTGGTTCTCCTCACATCTTCACTTTCATCTTGTCCGGGCATCTTGTTATTGAGTGAGTAGCATCTCTCTCTCTCTTTCTCACAAGGCTAAAGGTGTGTGTGCGTTTGTGTGTGTGGGAGAGAGAGAGAGAGGGAGAGAGAGAGAGAGAGAGAGAGAGAGAGAGAGGGAGCGGTATTGATCCTAGCACTGCTAAAAGGATAAGGGAGCTCAGGCATGCCTGTCCTTGCTTCTGTCACGTCATCAACATTGTCTCTATACCCTGTCACTGTGCTGCTGCAACCCTTAAAGCTCTCCCTGTTTACATTACAGAACATATAAAAATATATATAGAAGGTTTTCTGAAAACCGGATCGGAACTAATATTAGAGCCAGCTTAACGATAATCTTGCATGTCCACTTACCCTTGGTCCCCTCTGTGCTCGACAGCTTTTGCGACAGCTCTGTTAATAGCATGAAAATTTACTGTAAACACATATACAGACCCACATGTGTGTGTGAGGGAGAGAGAGAGAGAGAGAGAGAGTGTATGTGTGTAAATATTCACATATACTGTATTCAGAGTGTGAACTATAAATAGCTGGTAGTGGAAGCCAGTTTCTGTCCTCGCTGGCAGTTCATAAAAAGCTCCAGAGCAGGGGACATGTGTCCCTGAAGTGGCCTGTTTGAGTGCATGCTATGACCCACATCCTGCCTCCCAATACTGGGCCACTCTTGAACCTCACTCCTACAGAGCACACACCATAAACTGCACAAGCAACGGAGCTGCTGTAAACCATTAATTACAACTTGCAGACCTTGGAGAGCTGCATCTTATGATCCCAGTGCTCCAGGCACTCTAATCATCCTGGACATTGTAATGGTCATCTTTATATGCAGCTGTAATCTTTCATCTCTAATCTATGAAAATCCATTTTATTATACACACCTCCATTGAAGTCAGCGATGTAAATATTGTTAGTTATCCACAAATAAATGCCTTTGTTGTGGAGGATTCCCAGGGCTTGGAAGATGTATGAGGCAGTAGATTAATATCACTGGAAGAGACCAACAGGAAATGTAGTAGCAGCAGCTACAGCAGCATCATCTCTCAGTGAGGTGGCACAGAAAGCAGCAACCCTGCTGTGACTCTGGACTGATAAGGCTGAGATGGCCCTTATCACCCAGCCTTGGAAGGAAACAAACAGCAGCCATATTGAAGGAGCTGGCCTTACTATTGCATGGCCTCCTCAAACATCCAGAGTCCCAGTCTGCTGCACAATCATATGTCCTGACACAAAGGGAAACATTGAGTTTATTTCCACTTTCCTCTTGACTACTGAAATATTTTCATTCTTGCTGGAATAATAAGGAGTACACTTTTTGAGGGTCTCAAAAGATGAAACGGGTCCTATGAAACATTGAGGGGTGTTTGTATAATGTAAATATCCTTGCTGTGGAAAACAACATTTTATTCCCATTTTATTATGAAATGATACAGAATATACAAACAGAGGAGGCTCTTGGCTATTTCACAGCTTAATAAAACCTCACCTCCGCCTGAACCAAACCATATAACGTACGCTTAGTTGCAGCATCTCACCACAACATACTGTACAGCTAAGATATGCAGGCATTCAGGAACAAATAGCATCTTTGAGCTCCTTCATCTCAGTCTACCTGGACTGGGACAGAATCTATGAGAGCTTGTATTTTCTAGCTGTTTTTAAAAGCTGCTGCAATGCCGTAAACACGAGAGCTAGAATATTAGCGGCAAAACATTTAGAGGCCATTTTGTCTGGCTGCAGAGAAAAGCAGATTCTAAGGCCATCTGGCTACTGAATCTTTTACAATGCACAAGGCTCAACATTCACTGTTTTGACAGGCATAAATTCACATTTTTCTACATAATGCTCTGCATCATTTAGGATTGCATCACCATAAATATTGAGCTAAAGTAGGTCTGTTGAAATGGTATGGTATTGAGTCTCTACAACACTGACAGAAAAACCATGACAGGTCATAACTGTATGTGTATGCTGCAACCTTGCAAACACATAGACAATGTAAAATATCCAAGAGAACTCACCATTTATATTTCATTTATATACCATTTATATTTATATTTCATTTATAAACCATCTAGCTAATTTTGTTATGTGAACAAAAAGAGAAATAGAGTTTTATGCAACTGGAAATTACACTTAACGTCTAATCATAAACACTATAAAAGACATGCTGACGCAGACTGTGGTAGCCTGTTAGAGAAGAGTTGCTATCTGTGGAGGCCGACTAAATATTTCATTTGTGTGGCCCAGTGAATGTTTGTATTGTGTAAAAGTGGTCCAGGCCTCCTTGTGAGAGCCACATGTAGCCTACATGCAAGAGCAGCAGATTAGAGGATTCAAAATAATGTGACTAAGTATGGAGCTTCTTGTGACAGTGGAAAGATGGATGGTCTGTAAGACTCAGAGTCCTCACATTGGATGATCCCAGCAAGATCTCAGGGTGTCTTCAGGCTAGTGTGACTACTAGTTTGAAGGCTAAAATTTGGAAAAATGAGGAATGAAAACTCAACAAACCGATATATTGATATTCTATCTATATCGTGATATGAAACTAAAGTATTGTCTAAGATTTTGGATATTGTAATAACATGATAGGCGTTAGTATTGTCTTTTCCTGGTTTTAAAGGCTGTATTATAGTAAATGGATGCAATTTTCTGATCTTATTAGACTGTTGTAGCTGTTCTGTCTACCTGCTTAGTCATCATATCCACATTAATAATTGTTTCTGAAAAATCTCTTGTGTGTAAACGTATTATGAAAGCACCAATAGTCATCCTTACAATATTGCAATAATATTGATATTGAGGTATTAATACACAACATACCATGATAGTTGATTTTGTCCATATGGCCCAGCCCTCACTATACCCGTTACTGCTGACAGCGGCATTGAGAAAGACACTCAACCTCAAGCTAGCTGCTCTCAAGGCTTTGCGAACTTCATCTGCAAGGTGACATGTATCTCAATGGGAAATGGGAAAAGAAAATAACACAAATTCTTTAAGCCACGGTGTGCAATTTGGAGCATGTCTCTAAAATCCATCTAGAAGATTTCACTTTGTTTCTCATTTTCCCGCTGATTCAGGTTAAGAGGGAGAGGTCAAATTAAAAATGAACTGAGGTTGAAGATGTCAAGTTGAGCTTGATATCTTTATCATCATCCTTACCCAGACTAAGAACCTCTCCTAAAGCGTCAACCTTTGACTCATGTTGGGTCCACTGATACCTGGGGCCGAGATAACCAGAACACCTGTCCATCCACACCCACATCATCTCCTGCACTGTCTGCCTGCCCAGAATACTTTTCTCCTCAGCCAGTGGTCAGCAGACACAGTTTGGGTCAGTGGTGGGTTCAGTACATGAACTGTATTTGATTATGTCCATAATAAAATAATCGCTCCATGGCGGCAAATTCAGTTATATGCCAGTTCTGTGTTTGAAAAAATGGCAATACCTTAGATCTAAGAGTGAGAGACAACACCACCACCACCAGTACCACAGTCTCACACACCCAACCACACAAACAAACACACACACACACACAACCAGGTGAAAAATGCACTCTTCAATTTGTGTGTTAACAATAGGCGGCGGGCTGAGAGCACTCTGCTGACATCTGATACCCTCAATCGCCTTCCTGCTGTTGATGGTCTGGGGAGCTTCCACTCATTGTCTAATACAGACATACACACACACACACACACACACACACCCCAGTTCAGCCAAACATCTGCCGTTTTTAACCCCTGCTGATTGGAAGTGAGTGTAGCAGCGGAAGAATACATGAGCCTGAGTAACTGACACAAACTATGCAGGGATCAGATCTTTGCTAAAGAAACAGATTCCACAGATTGCAGAAGAACAGCTTAAAATGCTTGGCAGAAAATGAATAATATAATATAATAATAGTAGATGGCTCATATTGTAAATTAAGGTCAAAATAAAATTGCACATCAAGCTTTTACATTACATTCTTCAACCAGCAGAATTAAAAATAATAATATGAGCAGGACTGGTGGAATATCTGCTTCCACAGCATAAAAAGCAAAAGCCACAGCATAATTTAGAGACTGTTTCTAGGGTAAACACATGCCTAGTGCTGATGGGGAAGTGTGTGTTATGAAAACAGAGGCAGAAAGTTGATGTGAAGAGGAGCACCTCTCAGACGGAGTAGGGCAGGGCAGGGCAACAGCAAACAGTCACACAGGGAGTTAGCAGGATGCTCTCTTGGGCCTCTAAGCCAATTACCGGAGCAGCATTGATTGAGGCAGCACTTTAAGGCCTCGTCTACACAAGTAGTCCCTTAATACACTGGTTAGAAGATGGGCGCATCTCAACCACAGACTATGGATAGATGTCCATTTACATCCATTATGCTGACGGGGCAACAAATCTTTTTAGAGGTGCTATTAGGTCGGTGTTTACAACACGTGAATGTTTCCATATCAGTGGTAAGACTTGATATGGTTTTAACTTGAGAGAGGTATTATTTCATCTTCATGTAACATCTTCCTTGTATAGAGTTTTCAAAGGTAAGAGGGGGAGTGAGGCTTCATTGCAACAAATATATAACTTAAGAGGTCATTTAATCTCATATTTAGTCTTAAAATCTTGCTTCTTTAAACAAGTGAAAAAAATCTTAAGCAAGGAAGAATAAGGCAGATAACCCTATTATAGTATCAAGAAAATTACACCTGATTCAAGACAATTCTGTAAACAAGCTGATTAATAACAAGTGGGAGATTTTATAGTTTTTAAGAAAAACAATAATCTAAAACTGAATATGCGACTAAGGGACTTGTTAAGATGGAGATTTTTTTTTTTGCAGTGTGGTCACTGTCACTGTGCTGAGATGGACAGGTCCTGGACCTGTTTCTCCTGTAGTGATGTGCTGACCTGCGGGCCAAGGTGAGCATTATGTCCTGACTGCCATGGCCGTGTTCTGTCAGCACTTCCATCCCCCATTAAAGGGATTGCTGGCCCATAATGATTTATGAAGGAGAACGGAGAGGTAATCAATGTAGAGGAGGCCCACGGATTAATGATGAAGCAAATAGTGGCCCCACTCCTCATGCTATCATGGGCCAAGGTGCCACTAAGAGCACGCCATGTGTAGTAGGTTCAATCAGCTGCCATAGGTTGAAGAGGTCTGCATCTGCAAAGATCTATAATGCCCACTTATCCCTCCTAAATATAAACACACATGCACGTACCTCCACATTAAAACAGCCTATCTAAACCCTTGAAAACTGTTCAAAAATCTTCAAAACTCCCTATTAATGAAACAGCACAAGCTCCTGGTTGAACTGATATAAATAAGCCTCGCTATGCTCCCTTTATTCTGTCAAGTATATCTGCAGCGTTGTAACAAAGAGTCACATTTAGGGACAGAGTAGCTGTCTCAATCAAAGAGCCTATTTTTACAAGAATAGCAGGTTCCTGGCTGTGCTTGTCTGGATGAAGGCATGATGGAGTGAACCATAAAAGAGGAGAGAGATGGGGGGAGAGAGTGAGAGAGAGAGAGAGAGGGAGTGAGAGGCCAGACACACAATACTGCTGCTGCCCAACACAACAGGCCATTCTTTCAGCTCGCGCCACAACACTCCTCACAGCTGAGTCCCGGCCGCTATTCTCCTGCTGTTCCCTCTCTCTCTCTCTCTCCACCTCTCCCCTTTCAATACGGGAGGAGGGGGCCACATGTGAATAGTGGGAAAGAAAATACAATCTGAAGCTTAATTAGCCAGAAACCTCGCAAAACTGCACAAAAGACGGGATGGGTTCTGTTTTTCTTTCTCCTAGCAAAGGCTCTGTGCAGGGAAGGAAAGCCAGATGAAAAGGGGGGAAAGGGGCTTTAAAGCTTCCCTTTAAAGAGTAAGCTGGGAAGAGGATGAGAAGAGAGAGCCAGTGCACACGGAAGGGTGACTCAAGGAGATAAAAATGAAGGGAAGATGGAAAGAAGGCAAGGCACACAGAAAAAAAAATATGAGGGAGAAGACGCCACTGGGCAGGCATGGGGGATAATGTAACAATAGGCGAGTGTGTCAACAGATCAGTGGTTAAATTCAGCCCGTCCACTAACCGAACACAGACAGACAAACGTACGCATGTGTACACACACACACACACACACACACACACACACACACAGCTCCGCCATCATCACAGAGGCACGGCACAACACATCACAGCTCATCAATATCACACCCCAGATCTGCATAGGCACAGATTCCCACAGCCTCTCAGCTTAGCGCACACATTAAAAAAAAAAATAAATAACCTGCCTCTGTATCTGCTTCTGTATTTCTGTCTCTCTGTGTTTCTGTCTCTCCTGCCCACCCACACCCCCTCCAATCTAATCCCGGAAGCAGGGGCATCACTCGCAGGAGGAGAGGTAAATGTCACTGAATTACCTCTACGCCGCCGCTGCTCCTTTTCCCTCCTTTCCTCTGCGTGTTATTCCACAGAAATATTCAGAAGATAAATCCAAACAGGCTGAATTCTGTTCTCTCTATCCATCCCAACCGTCCATGGATCATCCAGTCGCCTGCAAGCGAGTGCTAGCTCCCAGCTTGCTAGCTCATTCAGGCAGGCAGGCAGCTAGTAGGCAGCTGCCTTTTTTCTTCAAAGCTCCACAAGCAGAGCAAATTAGAGGTCCAGCCCAGCTTAGAGGCTAAGCCAATGTGAGCTATTCACACTCCAGCTCCTGTCTGAGGCCAATGGCTGCAGCCCCACAGCCCCCCGCACACTCCCGCCCACAGCCCCCCCTGTTGTTAGCCCTTCTCTCGCTATCGTAGCCATAAATACAGTCTCTTGACATTACCTAACACATGGTCCCTTCAGATAAGCAGGCATGCTCATCAGCCCCATGCAGGTCTCGTGACTGGGAGACAACCACTCCAGGGGTGAATTCTGGGTGAAGGCATGGTGTGGAAGGTGGAGGACAAGCATGGAGGTATGGAGTATTGGGCTACAGTATGGTGCTGGTGTTACTAGCTGTATAAGGACAGGAGAACATATGTCTTGGATAAAGGTATGCACTACACAACATCTTAACATGTTATTTAGTCTCATATTCAGTGTTAAAATTTTCTTAAAAGAAGTGAAAATTCTTAATTTAAAATATATGAACAACGGGGAAAAAATAAATAGGGTTAGGGTTAGGTTAAAAATCTGCCATATAAGATGAATATAGGATGAGGTAATCCCACTTGTCTCCAATGCTAATCAACTTGTTTCCAGAACTTTCTTGAATCAAGTGTCATTTTCTTGTGGGCTGTACCAGTGGGCTGATCTGATTTATTCTGCCTTGTTTCAATATATTTATACCTGTTCCCAGAAAAGAATCACGATACAAGCGAAACTGCACTGGAAACAAGTGGGATTATCTCATCCCACTGGCAGAATTTTTACCTTGTTTTAAGAAAAACAACATTTTAACACTGAATATGAAACTACTTACTTGATAAATTGAAGATTTTTACAGTGTATGATTTAAACATCTGGACATTGCATGGATCTAGTTACATGAAAATAATGGCTGGGGACCATGGGGCTTTAGACAAGTGGACGTGGCGGTGCAGAGCTGGAGCTTTTTTACTGTGCTTTGTCCATGGCAGAAGAGCCTGGGCTCGATTAGGACCTTGGGAGATTAAAAGGCCGATGGCAGGCCGAAGGAAAGCTTGTACCTGGCAGGGCAGGCCTGTACCTGCACGGACATGGACTGCTGCCCAGGCAACCTGACCACCAAACCCAGGAGCTGCCCTGAGGGAAGAGGACTGCAGCTCTCTGTTTGGATTCACACAGCCCAAACTTAGCCACATGGCCTCAGTCAACCACAGCTGTCAGCAAAAATAGTAGCCTTAATGGCAGTCCTCAAATTGATCAACAATAATTTTGCATGTTTAGTATCTTGTTTGTAGATCTTCGTATAAAGGAAGAGATTCAAACAAGATACACACCAAATACACTGCTAAATTTTCTTCTTTCTTATTTCTTCTTTCTTTCTTATTTTAAGGATTAGGTTGACATGGGGTGACGGTGGTCCGAGGACAGATAAAACATTCCTCACTCATGTGTAACATTTGTCATTCACAGTTTGGAAAATGGCCGTCAAAAACAGTGTCAAAAAGTCCTAGTCAGCTACTTTGACAACCAAATGTTCTCAGAGCAATAAGGTACAATCACCTGCACTACCTGCAGATTAGACTTAAAACCTGTGATACCGAGGGATAATAAGAGGTCTGTTGAACTCTAAATATACAAGCACAACTACTGTCATGAACACAAAGATGATAACAAAGGCAGGAGAGATGAGACTGTACTGATGTAGCTAGGATTTGTGGTAACATGGTCTGATTATGGATGAACACCAAACGCGCTCCTGGAATACGAAGAATCGGCTCCTCCACTGAAGCAAAGTTGAGCGAAAGACAACAGATAAGCAGCCAGATGAACACAACAAAGTCTGAGACATCCCAAAGCTGAGAAAGAGGAAGAGTTGCGTCTATTTATAGCGTCAGATGATGAATCATTCCTAACCCTGTGATCCTTTGATTGTTTAGTGAGGAAATGTAGATGGCCACAGGAGCGCTACCTATTTTAGATCAATCTGGAGTTATCACATTCCCTGCCTGGAGGCATCAGGGCTAGCTAACTGAGGAACTATGTAGAGTAGCAGGCTAGCACAGTAGATCTACATCCAAGCTATCACAAGACACTCACACACAAAGCAGTCCAGTAAAAGACGACATGATGATAACAGAGAATCTTTGTTCGCTCAGATCACTGTAGTTCACCTCCTTGACCTCAAAGCCAAGGATAACATTATTACAAACCACTGACAACAACAAAAAATAGATACAGCTAGCTTCTGATGAATGTTATGGTTTCTCGCTCAGTCAATAATGGGGAGAAATTAGACCTGCTTTATTCACCAGTAACATCATCACTCTTTGTTTCCTGGGTGTATAAACTGGGCTCCCAGATTGGCTGCAGTACCAGTCTGGTTCAGACAAGCAGGGGCCGCAGTCCAGCCCAGCAGTACAGAGAGAACTACAGGAAGCGTTTCTGCAGTTGTGGGACAAGATACTGGGCTCATTAGTCAGGGCCTGATCACTTTAAACTGACCTGAATGACTCTGGGGTGATCCTGTCAACACCTCTCACATCCTCAAGGCTTCGCATTGTATGAGATGGGTATTAAAAGATATTCACATGATGAAAGAACAATTGTCCTACATGAGCTTTGCGAGGAAACCTGATCAAGGTGGTTGTGATCATGTTAATGGGAGCAGCGCTGCATCTTGTCACATAACCTACAGTATGATCACAGTTGATGTTTCCACATTAGGATTGATCCAATTAATGTATTTAAGCCTAAGATTGGAGTGCAACCTATCCTGGTTGCTCACAAACAGAATCAGGTACCGCGTGAAGGTTGTATTGTTGTAATGATTTCCTCTGGGTCATACGAGATGAGGCTGTCTTTGAAATTGGCTTGAAGGAAATTTCCAAACACCAATATCAGTGACCACAACCTCGCTGTCCCCTTCCATCCACCATTACTGTTGACTTACCAATCACACTGGCAAAGAAAAAAACAGGAGGAAGATCTGCAGTCCCGTCAAATTATGTCTGTTTGTGACTTATATGTGTAAAATATGATATGTATGGCCTTGAGTATACCATCACATGCGATGAACATACATCTCAGGCACACATACAGTTCATGTAAACACACACACACACTCACACACAAAGTCTGCACCTGTCCTCATAGATCATTGCTACGCAAAAACACATATTTGCCCAGCTTCCTCAATGAGCTTGGAAGCTATCATTTTACCACCCTTCGTCCTTCCACAGCAAACTGCATGTTAGCACAGCAGATATTTGGCTACATGAAGAAAATATTAACCGTGTGCATGTGAAAAGCGGGCAAACAGAAGCTGGGGCCCACTCATCCGTTACAAGACTGAATGGCCATCATTAGCATGAGGCTCCCCGGCAGCACCCTGCAATGCAGCGACACACACAATGGCGAGTGCCACGCTTCCCCCTGCCGTTCCCCCAGAAAAGCCCTTTTGTTAGAGCAGCATCTGGACCTGACCTCCATGCATTCGAGGCTGATGACCCCCCTCTCTCTTCCCGCTATTCCTCCTCTCCTCTCTTCTCCTCTCCTATCTGCCCCTTAAAAACCTGCTCT
>OMKZ01015628.1:0-20226 GCA_900302535.1 Neoniphon sammara | reverse complement strand
AATGTTATTTATTAATATATTAAATACATTTAATTTAGCAAATAAATAAATAAATAAATGACTCATTTATTGCTTATTATTCGTTCATTTATTTTATTATTTTAATTTAATTTATTTACTTTATTATTTTCATCTATTTTTATTCATTAATTTTAAATAAATAAATAAATAATTTATTTTCACTGAGCACGTATTTATCTTGAAATATAATTGTTACTTTAAATAACTGGTACTACAGAAACTACAAAACGTTTGTTGCAAGGTTTTAATATGAAAGAGAACAGGAAGCAGCATGTATTACTCTGGCTGGCTTGACACTCAGTTGAACAGAGGCGGTTTGAAACGGCTGCAAAGTGCAGAGCAGCGAAGTGCATCAGTCCTCCTCTGTGAGCTGTGCAGGAGAAACACGGAGCCCTTCTTCCTCTCAAGCCCATCAGCGTCATTCAGAAGTGATCAAGCCAACGTGGGACTAGCCTTTATTTTCCTGCTCAGTCTTAGTTATTTTGTTCATGTGCACATTTGTGACTTTCAAATATGCTGTTCACTCCTTGGGAGAGAAGGGGCCAGCCTTAGAATAAACTTCCCAGGAATTAACACAGTCCTCTACGTGGAAAGGAGCCAAGGTAAGTATGTTCAATAAATCTCATAAATCTTCATTAAGGTCATGCACTATGTGGTTATTTTTACTCTTTCACAAGGTAGTTCTCTTCCTCTTTCTTTTTTCTCACGCCTCCGTCTTCATGTACATACGAGATCACCGAAGATGAAAAGCTACTGCAATTTCTCACAACAAATATCTATGAATAATTAGTGCCTGACTGGAAAGAAATCTCTGCAGCATCTATAGTAGCCAGCAGTAAAATAATGCTTTTTGAATAAGATTGTTTTGAATAAGGTCATATGCTGGCCACATAAGCTACTGTCCATACTGTGCAATGAAAGGCCCAACCAGAAAGGTCAAGATTGGTACATGGCATCAAATTTCTGGTCTAATTTCTGTGTTTTATGTGTAGATTTACCAGGACTACTTTGTTTGAAATGGTTTGTTCCTCACTGCTATCAGTTACACATTTAACCCCACTGGCATTGGGGAAGTGGTTTCAAAGGCTATTGTTGGAGTGAGAGAGGATCAACAGAAGTGAATTTCAACAACAGCATGCTTCATCGGGTGCAGTATTGAACAGATGTTTGGTGTTCAGGTTTTTGAAAAGAGTCTCAGGTAGCCGATTGGAGTCCCGCACGCAAGTCTCAATGTTTTCTTCAATCTAAAAAAGTCAATATCTCTGAGCAGATCGGTCAGGAAAACGGGATAAGAGGTCAGTGCGCTGGTCTTCTGATGCCGCAGCTGTCTTTGTCTCTGGTTTTGAAAGATCTTCCTCGGCAAACAGCGAACACGCCCTGCTGTGTACTGATGTGGACTAAAATGTTAAACCTCGGCCGTGGATAGGAGGACGGCAGGATGACCCGGAGGCCTTATGATTCGAGAACTTGTCCTGTAACCACAAAGTTTCAGGCTTTCTCCCAAGCAATTTGAACCATGCATCTCGTTCATGTGTCCTTGAGCAAGGCACTGACCCCTCTACCTGCTCCCTCCCAGCAGGTTGCTCTGGATTAAAGCGCCAGCAAAATACCTGAAATATCAGTGTCCCAACTGAATAGGACGTGGTTGGTTCGATGGTGACGTGGTTTTATTTGCATCTTTGTGGATATGCTTTGCCTACAGTGTCATTTTACCTGACTGATCTCTAACCTACTGAAATATAACAAATAACTGTCTCTGTAGAAGCTGTGTGTCACCTTCAGTGAAATGGTCTAAGCTGCAGAAGGGCCAAATGTTTGCAGTGACAGAGTCCACCATCCAAGCAGATGTTTGATCCACAGTTTGGGTGGTTTATTACAAAAAAAGGAATCAAGCCTACAAATTTGCCTTTTCTCTGTATCTAAAAGGAGAGAAAAAGCTGCGACTAAGGTAATAACACTTCATGCCACAGTTAGCAACGGTGTCTAACACCGAAACTTGTACTACTAAATGCAACATTTTTGCATAGCAGTGTTGCATGGAGGTTTGTGCCATATCTGGTGCATGCTGATACTAGAACCTACCCACAGTGCCTCACTGCCACCAGTGTTCACACAAAATATGAGATTAAAACGAAGGTATATTCCAAATCAATCAAATACCCCAACAAAGGCAGAAACTAGCTTTTACAGTGCCTCATTACTGTTTGCCTCAAGCGTCTTCTTAATCTCGTAGTCTCTTTGTTTATGCAGTGAATACATTCAAAATGTAAATTAAACATTATACGACTGAATCCTTAAGGCCACTTTAATGCAGACCTGAACAAGCAGCAGTTACACAGGAAATTTAGCCCCTTGTCATCATGTATCACACCATCACCTCTCAGTTGGCTGGACAACAACTGTCAATTCAAGCTAGGAAAGCTCATGAGATGTTTGACACTATTTTGTCACCAGAGTTAATCTCTTACGTCTCCTGTGTCTCATCAGTGGTTGCATCCAAATTGCAACACTTAGTGCCTTCCTACAGGGCCATAAAGAAATATTTCCCTCTGAGCTGTGTTCAGTAACACACTTGATAGCGAGCGGAAGGTTTTGGGGGTTTTATGACGCTCTTTTGGTTGATTTGCCTTTGAATTTGTGCCAAGAGTTGCAACTCTTTCTGTTCATGTTGAGTGTTATCTCAGCCCCTTTAACACCTGTGTGTAGACTAGAAATGCTCTCTACATGCTGCCAGGGAGTTATTGCGTCAATTTGTGTTTTTTATTTTATTTTATTTTATCAAGATTTAGTGTCTAATACAATGTTTATGATAAGTGGACTTGAACTGCACCACTTAGAGGCACCTGAGTCAGACATTACACAGCTGAATGCTAACTTTATACAACCAAAATGCGCATCTGGTGGATTAAACAGTTTGGCTAATTTATGTCAATGGAGTGTATGATGGCATCACATCCCACTCTTGACCTTCTTGCATACTTTTCCACTCCTCTCAGCCCTGTCAAAGAGTCCTCTTGTTGTTGTTATCATGTGCGGGCTGATGTGAGGCCTGTAACTGCAAATAAGTAAATATGTTGACTTTAGCGAGAGAGATGGACTAGATGTCCCTGATTTAGCAAAAAAAAACCCAGTGTAAATGAATGAAAAAGGCTTTATACAGTATGTTATGCGAGGACAACTTTGTGCATGTAATTGAATTTGGTCTCCCTTATTTGTGCATCCGGGCACATACCCACAGGCCTTTGAGTTACTGCATTATCGTTTTCTATATCCATATCCGCCCTGAAGGAGACCGGCTCTCACAGGCATAGAGGGGGCATTTTACTGCACTAACCGCAGCACGTGGGATCAGGAAGGAGATAGCTCGCAAAGAGGAGTACAGCTGATTAAGCGAAGCTATGAGATAATTAGAGTTTTTCGTGATATGCGCCCCATCCCTGGCTTGTGTAGCCCTTTATCACAAACACAGCAAAGGGTTTATTCAAGACTGTGGGAAAATAACCTACAAAAATATCAAAGGTAATTGCTATCATGGGATTTGAACGCTGACGGGAGATTTAGCGAGTATTTCGACATTCGCCTGGTTTTCAGAAGTTTTCGCTTGCTATTTTAATTGGAGAATTACATTTCCCTTAATGATGTGTTGACCTTCTCATTACCGTCCCCTCGTCTCCCTCCTCCCCACCCCTCATGCCAGTTTGACTATCAATGAGTACCCAGGGACAAATGGGGAAGTCGCTTGTGTGACTGTTACCTATTTTAAAATCGTTTAAAAAAGATTTTCCAGTTCCTTCATTTCCTACATCCCATCTCCATATATTTCATTCATATATAGAGTGTGTAAACTGTAGGCTGTGTCACATGGTGCCACATATATTTACCAGACATTGAATTAGCACATGCAAGAGTAGAATGTCATAAATTATATATGAGACTTGTACAAGTTAACCACCTCCAGCTCAGTTCCCTGTTTATCACAAATGGACTTGATCAGGCCAAAGACAAATATCATGCAACATCAACCAGAAATACCATGCAGCTTTAACTGAAGTCATAAATCTAAAATGAAACTGAAGGATTTTAGTTTATCTTCTTTGTAGTTGTAAAGCACAGTGTGTTCAAGAGTGATTTAAAACACTGATATTCATTAAAAATCAAGAAAAGAAACCAGTTGTGAAAACTGGCATTTAAGGGACTCTATTATAAATGTATTACATAGCTTCCAAACAGATTAGTATTCCTCCAAAAATCTAAGTTCAAATTCATAATCTAAATTGTCTGCTAGTGGCTGCTGAGTTCTTATCAGGGTGAAGTGGATTCGGCAGGAGAGGTGAGCAATGAGGTTTCACGGTGGTTGAGAGGATTCACGTTGTCTACACCATGTTTGCATGCAGGGTTTGATTTCAGCTCCTGTATCAGCTCTTTTTGGTTCTGTCCTGACAACACAAACCAATTCAAATGCTCAAAGATTAAGGCCTTTGCTTAAAAAAAAAAAAAAAGAAGAAAAAAGAGCTGTGTATCATAGAAGTATCACCTCTGTCTCTATTTTGTTTCATGTGCACATGTACTTGTTAACTGATGCTCATCAAATATAAATAAGCAGCTTGTTGGCATTATGGCTAATTTATTTGCCCTGAGGTTGAGAGTTTATGACCTGAATTCCCATTTTGTTCAGAGCTCAGTCCTCCGTACATGTCAAAAATGTATCATTTGGGTAAGACCCTTATAAGCAGTGTAACTCAATCTTCTTCCAAACTTTTTATTTACCCCTTTTGCAGGTTTTAAAGCACAGAATGATGAACACCTAATTGGATTTTTCAATTTATTAACAAGCTGAGAAGCTGCAGACATGCACTTTTCACAGTTTCTGCAATCTACAAATGATCTTGTAGCCTCCAAAATTCATCCTGTGTGCCTCCTCCCAGTCCCCCAATCAGATTAACAGAAATTGACAGTAATATCAGTAACATCAAACAGCCTGATGACATTTCGGAAAGAAATGTGGCTCCGCTTTCATAGATTAGAAAACTCTGACGCACATATTCAGGCTCTGAAAATGCACTCACCAAAGGGTCGAGCCTGACTGCTTTTTGATTCCCTTTAGGGGATTTTTTTTTTTGACAGTGTTAACGAAACTTGTTGATTTTGATCCTTTACTGAAGGGCTGAGAACCAACTTCTAAGATCTTCAACTTAATCTTTCTCTCCTCTTAGAAAGACTTGGTGTGGACCCTCTGATAATCCTGCTGCTCCTTTTCTCCGTCTGCTAAACCTTTCTGACACTTCAGTCTGTCCCAATGGAGGCCAGAGGAAAGTATGATTTTAATGCAACAGCCGACGACGAGCTCAGCTTCAGAAAGGGGGATATACTTAAGGTGAGTGTAATGTTGATCACTGCATGGGGAGAATTGGAAATGTAAGTTGCTTGAAACTGCTGAACCATGTCAATGTACCTTGAACGTGTTTTTTACCTCTGTATGGTGTCCTGTTTCTTGACCCCATTTTGTTTATTTTTTTTCTTAAATCTTTTTAGGTTTTAGCCACACAGGATGAGTGGTACAAGGCAGAGATGCACGGACAGGAAGGATACATACCACAGAACTACGTGGAATTGCAGACTCCAAGGTGAAAGCCATCTGCATTCACTCACTAGAAAATACATGAGATTTGTGTGCATCTGTGTGGTGGTGGTGGGGAGACATAATGGCTGATATGCACGAATATTGTGGTCTGTCTGTGTCTCCAGATGGTTCCAGGAGAACGCCACTCGAAACTCTGCAGAGGAACTTCTGAGGAACAAAGATGTGGGAGGATTCCTGATCCGAGGGTGCCAGAGCTCACCTGGAGACTTCTCCATCTCTGTCAAGTGTGTGTTTGTGTGTGGATTTAAAATTGTTGCTTGTTGAGTTAAAGTTATTCAGCAATATGCCTCAGCTCTGTCCTGAGAACAGCACTTATTCTGTGAAGACTTGTTTTAAATGCATGGATTTCACCAGGATTTTGTGACATGATGTCTAATTTTGGCCAGTGTCACCTCTGAGCCCAAAATAAAGCAAATTTGAGCCCTTGAATCTCATCAAATAATACCTGAAAAGTTGTTGAAAATTAATGAATTTATGAGTGTGGGAAAGTCCACAGTCAGAATACCTTATGATGTAAATTATACATGATTTTATAGAACCTTTGCACTTGTGTCATAAATCTAGTAACCACAGAGAGGTCTGCTGAAGCACTGTGTGCTAATAATGGCTAATAGTAACCGAACTATAAAAAGAGAGACGTGAAAAAGGTCATTGTTGTCTGTTCAGCTATTACTATAAGCAAATGCACTAAAAGGTAATGTGAAAATCAGACGTGTGATAACAAATTCAGTGTCCAAAAGAGCACAAAAGCACAATTCATTGTTGATTAGTATGGCCACCAAAAGGGACTTGATTTGGGAGTGTATCTATGTTCCCAAGGTCCTATGTTCCCTCAGTTTAATTTATTTTAATGCTGAAAACTGCACAAAGCTCCATGTTCCCTCACCCATATGTTGCCTTAATAAAATGAGAGGAATAATATCCATATCCCTGGTATATTAATAAAAATGCATAATCTCATGTTCCAGTAAATCTGAAATTGTGATTATGGACAAGCTGCTTTCAAAGACATGGTAAACACCATTTCAGATACTATTTACTGAAGATGTACTATCAGATTATGCATTTTGTTAATGTACATTATTCTGTGTTTTATGCTTAGGGAACACTGGATTAAGGGAACATGGGGCTGTTTTTCCAGTTTAAATTGAGGGAACATAGGGTGGGCCCCCTTAATTCACCTGAAAGCCCTCCATAGGTCACCTTGCTGCTGTAGTTATGTACATTGACCAGCAGAGGACAATCCAGCTGAGGCCAGAGCTGAAATTCAGGGATGAGGGAAGGTGGAAACAGTTGATTATTCACTTGATTATTCACTGCTAATAAAACACTGTCCTTTTCCTGCATGCTTTACCCAATCTTCCCTCAGACACGAGTGTGACGTACAGCACTTCAAAGTGATGAAGGATAACAAAGGCCAGTACTTCCTATGGTCTGAGAAGTTCAGCTCCCTCAACAAGCTGGTGGACTTCTACAAGACCACCTCCATCTCTAAGCAAAGGGAGATCTACCTCAATGACAACAGTCTGGATAACAAAACCCCCTCTACAGTCCCACCGGTATATTTCAGTTCTTGGACTTGCTGTGGGAATATGGCTTAGGTTACACCAGGGAAGGCTAGTTGGGATTGAACAGTAGACTGGATTTTAGTTTCTTCAACTTGTTTCTTTGGAACTGGAGTAGCATAAAAAAAACAGGCAAACATATTCAATTTAAAGGTCATAGAAATCATAAATTGCAACATGGCCCTCTTTTCAAAGGTCTTTGATAAAGGTCTAGAAAGAATTTTGAGAACCTGTTTTATAGAAAGCAACTTGCCATGACTGTAATGATAAAATAAGCTTCAATTGCTTGATCACCACAATAGATGAATCTTGATCCAAGTCTGTTCAGTTAATCCCTTAACATTTTAAATCCAGTAATAATATAAATATATTTTATTATTTATGCAAGACTGTTGGAATATCTTTGACTATTTAGCTAATCAAAAGTACTTTTCACAAATTGCTAAGCCCCTTTGAAATAAATTCATTAACATGTTTAGAAGCAGCTGCAGCATACCATTTAATAATATTTCAGCAATCAAAATATTTCACTGCTCCTATCAGTTATCAGAGCTCCAGATATCAAGTTTCCATGCTGTATGAATTACTGGACTGCAGTTAATGATGTGGCTGGTTTGATGTCATAATAACTACAGTTGTCTTGTCATATTTTCTCATGGTTTTCCTCCCAGCTGAAGAGAGGGAGTCTGCCTGAACAACGCAGCTACGCCAACACTGCAGCTGCTGCAGCCGCACCGCGAAGAGCTTCAGACCAGCCTCACACCCAGCTGGTACGCATTCTCGACCGTGTGATTATTATGACTCATATAATACTAGGCGATCGGTTTCTTACTTTCACAGCCATTCAAAGCAGTACTGCATGACTTTTATTTGATGTCGGTATACCAAATGAGTGGCTCTGTATTAGCCGGTCGCATCTGTGAGGGAGGGACACAAAACATAAAGTGTTTCTTCATTTCTTCCCATAGAGCAAGAGAGTTGGTTTAGAGGAGCGGGCCCATACTATCGGCCACACAGGAAGAAGCAGCCCTGTCAGCTCCGCCCCTGTTCCTCGTCGAACATCGGAAACCATGCCTCTCCCACAGGTGGGCCTCTTGTCCTTTGCCTCTGTCTACAGCCTGATGAA
Source organism: Neoniphon sammara (assembly GCA_900302535.1). Classification (NCBI taxonomy): domain Eukaryota; kingdom Metazoa; phylum Chordata; class Actinopteri; order Holocentriformes; family Holocentridae; genus Neoniphon; species Neoniphon sammara. The sequence goes on along the minus strand of OMKZ01015628.1, from coordinate 11,873 downwards.
AGCAATAATAATAGTCTGTGTTATAAAAGAACAAGGAGTTGGAAAGAGAAATGTCCTTGGTAGAAAACACTCTTTGGGAGAATGTTTTAAAAGAACAAAGCCTTTATTTTATAAGCTTCCAGACTCTATTCAGCTTTAAGAAGTCTGTATTATATCCACACTCCAAAAGATAGTTAAAGCAAAATTTAACTTTGGTAGAGTGTTGGGTTGTACAGTTACATGGATGTGATCCGAGTCCACATGGTGGTGAATCATCCTCATTAGTTGATCTGTGCCCTTCTTGGCTGCTAATCCAGAATGCTGTTTTTGTATCTCACCATTCACTTCCATAGTGTGGCATAACAGCTCTCATGTAATTACAATTATTTATGAAAGTACTATCTGGGTTGTTTCTTTGTGGCGCAAGGCTACTATGCAGAAGTTACCTGCAGACACTACCTGCCGGATCTACTTTCCATTTCAAATAGTAAAAAAACAAGAAAAGAGACGTTTAATTTCCTCAAAAAGTGGGTACGAGAACTTGTGAATTAATAAGGATATTTCACCTCCATGTGGGCTCATATCTTGTCAAGGTATCTGTACAACCTTACACTACAAAAGTTCAATTTTGCTTTAAAGCCTTAATGACATGGCGACTCTTAGGTACAGGTTTATTGCGCAAAAAGTAGCCTAAAAATGCAGTGCAGTCACTTTTGGCTTGCTATCAGTCCTTCATCAGTGCATGATTTCCTTTTACTATCACACAGAGGCCGGTCACTGTACAAGTGAAGGCCCTGTACGACTTCACAGCGGAGGAAGACGACGAACTTGGTTTCTGCGCAGGCGAAATCATCGAAGTGCTGGATCGTTCAGACGCATCGTGGTGGAAAGGGAGGCTGCGGGGCAAAAGTGGGCTGTTCCCTGCCAACTATACGTCACAAGTGTGAGAAACTCCTCCAGGCAATGCACTTACAATACCTACACATTTGAAGACTTGCTCCTCAGGTGCATGGGCTGTATGTTTTTTTTTTTTTTTTTTTTTTTGTTGAGACAAACACAAAGACAGCACAGTCAGTGACTCATCTGATCTTTGATGTGGCACATCATCAGCTTCATCAAGACACCAGTGCCCGAAGGACTGTGAGACAAGTTTGACTTAAATGTTCACATCTGAATTGAGATTCAGCATGGTGCTCGTTCACAACTTACTGAACAATTAGTGCTTTTTGTCTGGAGGTTATGAAGGGGCTGAGACACACCCACAGGAATCTTCTATCACCTGGTACAGATTTTGTTCACTCAAAATCTATACAACAACAGGGGTGTCTGTCAGTAGGTATTTATTTGCTAATTGCTCGTTTGCCATTCTGCTGCACTAACTGATTGATGAACTGATTGTAAATCAATACAGTGGCCAACTTTCTTTGTTCTTAGTTTGTCAGTCATGTTGTAATTGTGCTCACAAAACACCAAAAGTTTTGTATGCTAAATTTAATAGGTTTCTCCTGAAATGTGTATGCTTCACATATGTGTAACTTTCTTGCATCACATTCACATGGAAATAAAATTATTTTTGTCAATGATTTCATGTTAAATATGTGGCTGTAATATTAAGTTTGAATGAGCGGGGCTTTCTGAAGAGATTCACTCCACTAAAAACATTTTAATATTGTTATTGAGACTTTTATATCTGTTTTCAATGGAGTTAAGAGTTTATAGTGACCATAGCATACTTTCTGGTATTTTTATCTCCTATGTTATAATTGTATTATCGTTATAACACAACTATGTGGTATTATAGAAGCTCATAGTTTTGATGTAATAGTTGCGTAATATCCATGCGCATTTAGGTTATTACAGGATTACAACAGCTCTTTCTCCTAACTGCAAGCACAACCCCTCTCCGCTGATATGCACACTCGTCAAGGCAGCCACAGTTAGAATAAGACCGAATATATCGCAAGTTGGCCTCCATAATAAAAGCCAAATGGAGTCTGCTCTTGATGGTTTGGCATTAAAAGAATCAGAAACACTAAAGCGTGTTTTAACTTGTTAACTAACAGGTGTTTGACATAGAAGACAATAATATTAGGCATGACCACCATATATAAATGCATATGCTAGAGTTTTATAGCTAGGTGTAAATTCAATAGCTCTTTTTTCAGGATTAAAAACTAAAGTAGGTGAATGCAATTGAATGTTTTGTAGTGGCGTACTTTCGTTTGCTCCTGCATACCAGATTGAGTTGATAGCCGCTCCTCCTGAACCCTTCCCTCCCTCTTCATCATACCTCTTCCTATACCCAGTACACTGCAGTTTTCAAACTTGTGATATGGAAAGGGACTGAAACTTTGGGTAACATGGTACTTTGACGGAAGGGTTGCAAAATATGACCTTCTGCTGCAGCTAGATCATCTTAAAAACAACAAGGAAGTGCATGTTGAGGATTAATGCCCACATTTGCAAAAAGGGGGTACTTTTTTCACTATTGACTGGTATTCCGCTATTTAAAACCACTACTCTTTTTTGCTGTGATTGGTTGGCTCATTAAAAAGAAGCGGTTGATATCTTACAATGTGCACTCACCTAAAAATTTGAATTGCTTTCCAAACCTGTTTATAATAACCAACAAAATTACTGCATTCATATTGATGGCCAATTCTGAACTCAAACAGCAGAGACATATGGCGACTTTCTCTTCATTACTCTGCTCTAAGAGTGTCTCCAACATGTTTGACAGGTTTTATTTTCTAGGTGGTAACCGGAAGTCTATTTTTTAAATCCTGCTGCTTGACACTGTCATAATGTCTCTAACATTTGTTAGCTCCTCCCCCAGCCTCCCCTTGAGAGACTGGACGTCATTTGTGCACCTATCGCACCTGTGCGCAGGTAAAGGTGTGTTGGAGCAGCAGCGGAGCGGTAGACCAACGCTTTGTTGGAGGTAACCAAGCTGCTATGGCCCAGTCTCAGCTCCTGTGCATGGACGATGAGCACGTCAACGAGAAGATCCCGGAGTCCAGACCAGAGTTTTACTACAGTGAGGAGCAGCGGGCGGCTCTGGAGCAGCTGCTGAGGAGCGGAGTCGGAGCCTTCAAGATGCGCCTCAAGGATGATAACGTTAAGGACTTTCTATCCGCCCGGGAAATTAAATCGATACGGAAAAGTTTTCGAGAATACGACACGGACAGCGACTCTGAATCTGGGGAGCAGGAGAAGTCCAAGGAGTCCAGTGCGGACTCCGGGGTCCACTCGACATACTGGCCCCAGATGTCCGACACGGAGGTCCCGTCTCTGGACATCGGCTGGTCGGGCAGCAGCGGGTTCTACAAAGGGGTGACCCGGGTGTCGGTGTACACCCATCCACCCAAAGAGACCGGCCCGCACATAAAGGAGGTGGTGAGGAGACTCATACAGGAATCACACAAGGTAAGTTAGTTGTTATTATTAGGAGAAGTGGTCTAAATGAAAGTGATGGGTAAACTCGGTGAAGTCTTTATGGTTATCAAAAAGCATCAGTACCCACCAATATAAGCAAATATCAGTTATTACATCAAGTCATTCTAAGTCAGTTTTAAGTAATTATTTATTCGTAAATAATTAACTAATTGGGCTACACTCTAAGTGGTTTTGTAAAGATAGGAAAACTGATGCGGAACAAAACGAATAATGTATTTTTCACTCTCGTATAAATGAATACCTATCTTCATACTTGCTCTAAACCAGTTTAATACTATTTGACGTGGTGTAGGCACTTAGATATTAACTTCTGTCAAAAACGTTTATTTGAGTCACCCACTGTGTAGAAGAGCAATTTGTCGGGTAAAGTCTGGCCTACTTTCGTTGGTGAACTCATTCAGGACATAGTTTTTCGACAGTAGTTTTCAGGTTGTTCCTCAAACAGAAGTTTACTGCAGTTAAAAGCAATAAAGCTTATCTCTTGCTCTATAGAGTGTCACTGGCCTGCTTCAGGTTTTTTAATTGTTCTGAGGAATTCAAAGATATTGGCTACTGGGTATCACGTGATAGCTCACCAATGAGAGTCAAGAGTACCCCAGGCACAGAGCAATTACTGTCACTCCATGATTTACACATGAGAGAGAGAGAGAGAGAAAGAGAGAGAGAGATCTGTATCTTTAGTTGTTCCTGGTGTACCTGTTGTTTTAAATATAAATTGCAGACTGTAAAACGTCATGGATTTTTGAACAGTCTACTCTGTCCGTCCCATCAAATAAAACTGTCTTTCTTTCTCTCTCTGACTGATATCCCATTGGTTTACACTTTTGAATGATGCCTCCCTGCATTTTCTCCCATTTCAAAACTCTGTTTCAACAAAAAATACAACAAAGTATGGAGGCAGCCAGGAGCTGCTTGCTGACATTTTAATTTTACTTGATTTGAAGAAAGATAACTGGTGTAAAAAGTGATTTGGGTAAAAGTATAACATTACCACTTTAAAGTGTATTCAGAGTCAAAATTATGTCGTTCCTTTAATACACAGTTACACAGATCCCACAGAGAGCAAAAGAATGAGAGGTCAGAGGTCAAACTTCAAAGCACAAAGGCTCAAAGCACAAAATCAACACAAAAATATATTGCCTGATAGGATTAAAGTTACTCAATCATCTGTAATAAAAAAACAAAACTGACACAAATCTAACACTGAAGGTGAATGGTGGCTTTGAATGTTGAGCTACTATTGTGGACGGATTTGAAAATTGAATGTTATAGTTTTTTAAATGTGATATATGTATTATTTTAACAGAAATAAATAATTACTACATTTATTTTTAGACACTAATATCATTACGGAAACACACAAGACCAACGCAAAGAAGCTTCTGTGCTGCTTTTTACATTTTATATGGTGGGAGCAATGAAAGGCCAATAGATAAATTACTTTCGACCAGTTTACTCTTCTCAGTAAAGAGTAAACAAACACACATGGAGCAAACAATACTGCGAACATGAGACAGAGGCTACTGATCAGGTATACCATGATCTCATTTGTTTACAGTAATTATACTAAGGTATCACAAGCAATGTGACGGTAATACAATGATGTTTTAAAATGCTACATGCAGCACCTTTAACTTTACATTTCTTCTACATGCTTGCAATGTACGTTTGGCCAATTTTTGACATGGTTGTTATAGTGAACTTTAAAAAATGTATGTAGCTTTAATGTAGATTTATGTAGATTTAAAATGTAGAGGACAGCCCATGTCAAAAGTTAAAGGTGTACTATGCAAATTTTCAGAGGGTCAAATGACATGAAGACCCTTTAAACTCAACTGACCAAAAAACTTGGAATAAGCATGAAATTTGATGGTTGAATCCACATGGTTCTCATCTTTGGCCCAGTAACTGACAAATCACATGCTTCGTCCATGTTTTTTGTCAACTGAGTCTAAACAGTCGTCATTTGAATTGAAATACTCAAAAAGTTGAAGTACACAAACAACTACATAAATACAGCAGAGAAGAAAATGTAAAAAAAAAATGTAGAAAAAATGTAATTCATTACTTCCACCCTTGATTATAATCTTTACAAAGCTGTTTTGTATGAAATTTAACGAAGTAAAAATGTTGGAAATATAGCCATTGTTATTATTAATAGTATAAGTAGTAATAGTATCGTTTTTGTTATCTTTTTATAATTTCTTTATTGTTTTATTTTATTCATTTATTCTGTCATTTCTTTTTATTAGATTGCACTGCCTCACAAGCCACTTAGTATTTATAACACCTAAATAATAGAGAAATACACTATTACATATTACACTCACAGAACATTAGAGAAAAATGTGGAAACAAGGAAAAGGTTAATAAGTCCATGACATCAGTGATCGCAGTACAAACTTGTATGAATGGCTGAGTCCTATGCAAGTTTTAACTTGTCAAGTCACATGTGACGGAGGTAGGAAAGGCCAAGCAGTCATGCTGTAAATGTCAGTTTCACAACAGGACTTGTATCAGAAAGATGAGGACTTGTTCAGTCTCACCGCTCATAAAAAAAAAAAAAAAATCCCCTATAGTGCAGGCCAGGATAGGGTTCGTAGAGTACAAGCCTCCTCTTTTTTGACTCCTGCTGTACTCTCTGGCTGGTTGACCTCCCAGGAATGTGATCTTCGGCTAAATAGTTTGATGCTCAGTTGTGATTGGTTTGACGCATAGTGCTAGAGGCCATAGTTGCGGGGTAAAGGGATAGGTTTTGTCCAAACTGGCACACAGAACACTGTTTCTCTTTTTGAGGTGTGGAGGACAGAAACCCGATCCAGACCAGATAGTGTGACTGCGCGAGACCGGTTGGTCAGGGCTTTTTGAAAGTAGCTACAGCCATGCTGCAGGCCTATCATAGATGAATTACACATACTTGGATACATCAGTTAATCCTCTTTAATATTTGTTTACAGTAGCCAGCTCAGGGCTTTGACGGCTTAATGAGCTGATCGTGTGCTGCCTTTGCTCCCTTTGAACTGAAGTATCACCTGTCAAGAGCAGAAATATTGCTTGTGCACAGTTCAGTCACTTGAAATTATCACTCATACCACTCATACGTACACACACATGCACACACACATGCATGCACACACACGAACACACACACACACACAATAATAATAATAATCTTTATTTGTATAGCACCATTACAAGGTGCTTCAGCATCATTAAAAACAGAATCCAATAAATCAATGCTAAAATGTAGAAATAAATAATAATAAATAAAATTAATTTAAAAAAAGATATACACTAAAGTAAAATCAATGATATAACAATAAAATAAAACGGTCTAGCAGCAGCATTTTGAATTATCTGATTTATTAATTATTATATTAATCGATAACTTCAGATTTGTCTGTAATCAGTTGAAGTAAATTATGCGGCAGCCAGATTTTAACGTCATTCAGGTATACCTGGAGAGTGAGAAATTGTTTGTTGCTGGTGAATTCAAAAGAGAAGGACTCTGTGGAGGAGCCAAGGACTGACCCTTGAGGTACTCCACAGGTCAAGATCAAGGACTCTCTGGAGGATCTAGTTTTGCTTGTCGTGTTGTACTGTATGTCAGGACTGCAGATGGAAATTAGCGTTTCGCTAAATCTGGTGCGACCATCTTTTCATGTTTTTTATATGATTAATGTACTTGCACATTGTCTTTAATAAAGTAAATTACAAATTAAAAATCTGGAATTTTCTAGAAAGAAATGTCAATATCTTCAAACAGATCATTAAAATGAAGTCACATTAGAAATGAGGGACTTTTTTTTTTGGTTGGCCTTTTTCCACTTGTTTTTAAGAAAAGTGAAGTTCAGACTCAATTCATAAATAAATGACCTTTGAAGACAGGCCTCAATGAAATAACACTTAATTTGGACTGTCACGGTTGACGTAATTTGAAATGATACCAACCTGCCTACACACATAAAATTGTTAGCCTGGAAAACTTGTTTTATTGGCTTTGGATCAGGCCCAAACACGCACCCAAGAGTGGTAGCAAGGAAATGGAAAATGTCTCACATGATAATTATAAAAAACACGGAACATTAAGTGAAATGCTGACCTTCAAAACACTCATCATGTGTGAATCATAAATCCTATTAAAGATAGGTTTGTCTTGCTTCGAAGGCTGACAGCTACCCCAAACAGTATCAGTACTATTCAAATCGATAGCAGATACCTTTACCCCTGTATATCAAAAAGCTTAGTAAGTAATCCTTTGGCCCAGATCTGGTGCCGTTGTCGCACGTAGTCTTTGTGTAATGATCATGAATGTTGACACTGTTTTTAAAATGATTAGAGGAGAACAGTAATCATAGCAGTTGTTGGCACAAGCCCAAACTGTTTTGAGTAACCCGTCTAATTACCTGGAAAGACAAGTTCTGCTCAAATGTCAACTATTATTTCCTTGTAAATTCATGTGATTAAATTTTGTACCATGACAACAACAACAACAAGATGGGGTCTTAGTGTGATTGTACTTAGCAACAGTAGGAGTGGAGACAAAGTTAGGTTGACAAGCAAATTCTTAAAGCTTCACCAGGCAATGTTATGTTATGTCACATGTTGGCTCCAAACTGCAGCGAGAGGCAACTGTTTGAACTTCAGTTCCCAGAAATCCTGTAATGTGTTGACAGTAAACTGCACACAGCATGGTTACATTTACCAGTCCATGTGGTCTGAGATCACTTTATACCAAAGAAAATCAAGGGGATAAGAAAGGTAAAAAGCTCTAACATTGGTCAGTCCAGTTTTCTCTGGATGGAGAGCTGCCCCACTGGTGTTTAGGAGACAGTTTTGGATTTCATACGTTACATTTTTTCACTTTCTGTGGGTGGTAAAGTGTGCAAACCAGACACCAGAATTTCTTATGGGCAAACAAGACAGATATACTGTATGGAATCTCAATTTGTGGGAAAGTGAGGCTCTTCTGTACTGCAGCCCTACTTTGTGAAGCTAAGACAAATGTACTTTTTACATTAACACTTTGCCTATTGCAGCTTTAAAATTCATAGAAATCATTTTTGTTACAATATACTGCATTTCAAATGTTTCCCTCTTTGGTTTTACAGGTGGTGGCCATAGTCATGGACCTCCTGACAGACCTGCAGATCCTCCAGGACCTGCTGGATGCTACGGCACGGCGAGGGGTGGCTGTCTACGCTGTGCTGGAGGCCAGGGGTGTGCCCCACTTCCTGGATATGTGCAGTCGGCTGCAAATTAATGCAATGCATCTAAGGGTGAGAGAACAGCACTGCAAACACAGGAGAGCATTACGGAGTGCAAGCAGAAGGTGGAGGCTTGCTTAAACAAGACATGACTGAATATGGAAAAGTTGACAGCAGTGCCTCAGTGGGTCACTGCTTGAACTCCCAAAGTAGACAACGCAACAGCAATTTCTACGATTATATGTTGTCATTTAGTCTCATGTTCAGTGTTAAAATTGTTTTTCTTCAAAAAATCTGCCATTAGGATGAGATAATCCCACTTGTTTCCAGTGCTAATCAACCTGAATCCAGAATTTTCTTGAATTAAGATTCATTTTCTTGATACTAGCCGGCCGATCTGCCTCATTCTGCCTTATTTGAACATATTTATACTTTTCCTGAAACAAATAAAACTGCAGCGGAAACAGGTGGGATTATCTCACCATCCTGTCTGATTTTTTTCACCTTTTTTTTTCTAAGAAAATCAAGATTTTAACACTGAATATGAGACTACATGGCTCTTTAAGATGGAGATTCTTTTTTGCAGTGTGACAAGCTCAGAAAAAGAGAGCATTGACTCATAAGCCTTCATTCTATTACACTATGTGCATGCCTGGGGTCATTATCACTTGATAATACCTTTTAAGATCTACTCTGGTAATTTCATTTCACAAACATTTAGTAACCACTGTAGTCAAAGCCTTATAATGTCATAATTGTAATTGTATAATAGACATTTTGACACAAGCTTAACTGCCCTATAAATTTCAGCACCTGAGAAATTTTAGGAAGCGCCCATCTAGATATGTGTGAGGTCCATTTCACTGAACCAAATTCTGTCACCTTATCTGCTCAGGGACATGCTACATCGCCTTATCTGATGCATGCAAAGTTTGTAGCTCCGGTCTAGTTGAAACAGAGCAATAGAATAGCTTGGCCGTAGTGGTGTCAGTTGATAAGGCTGTGAAAGGTCTTTTTAGAGCTCCGGGCTCTGTTACTCTAACGTCTCATAAATGAGCATTCATAGATCCTGAGAACAAATCCAAGGACTGTAACTCAATGCTTCACCTCACACAGGTTTGACAGTTTAGGGTAGCCTCCTCCCGATCTGTCTGTGCGGTGTTAATCTCTCTTTATCTCTCTTTCTCTTTTTTGTCCCTCTTTCTCTTCCCCCTTGGTAAACATATGCGGCCAACTTGTATGCAAAAGAGGTTTGTATTCGCTGTTTGTTTTTGCTGAAAGTTGACTTTAGTTGCGAGTGTTGACGCCACAGTTTGACTTGGCATCTCCTGCCCATGCATGAGAGAGCAAGGGGATGTTTGATAGCTGTGGCTGACTCAGTTGACACAGGCTTACGTGCGTGATGCTAAGCCAGATCGAATGTGTAATTTAGTGGGTGTGTCTTTACAGAATCTTCGTGTACGGACGGTGAAAGGGGCAGGGCTGGCCTTGTCCTTCGGTAAACTCCCAGGCTCACTGTGCTCCAAATACATGCTGGTTGATGGAGAGAAAGTCATGTTTGGCTCTTACAGGTGAGCATGTCTCCCTTAATATCCATCTACTGCCTTAAACTCACGCAGGCAGCAATTCAGAGTTGAGTCAAGTCTGTACAAAAACTTAGCGCCTTAAGTATTGAGAAATAACATTTGCATGAGTTCTTTTTAGATATCTGCAATCCACTTTTCTGAGGACGTGGACCAAGTCTAGTGAAACTAGCTTATAGGTACACTAATGTAAACCAAGTTTTGAACATGAAGAAGCCAATTAGATAGATTGATTTTCATTTGTAATAAATGAATTGAAATTCATTTCCCTTTCATGCAGTTATCTGTAAATGACATACATGATAAAGCCTGTCAAGCACCATGAATTATGTTGATTCTGCACCACACTTGAGTTGTCATGACATGACATTTCAGCCTTGAATAAATCTCCTGTATTCAAATAAAACTGAATACTTGGAATACTAACAGAATTCAAAGACTATCCAAACATGAACTGACAAGAAGCAGACGAATGATGATATGATCTGACATTGAGAAATATATAAATTTAATTCATTAGACCTTTAATCTTATTTTCTCAATGAGGGGCATTTAATTCACATCAATACTGACAATAATTTATAGCATTTTAAATTCATTATTTGTTCAAATGGTTATGAATTGCTCCATTGTTCATTGTTTTCATTGTTTGTTCTAAAAGCTATACACTAACCCTGATGGTGACAATCAGTTCCACGCTGGTAAAGAAGAGGTGTGAGGTGTGAATCAGTAGATTAATTCCCTGACGACAGAAAGGAGCAGGCTGCATTACTAGCTATACACTTTGTAAAATGTGTAAGCCAACCGAAGTTAATAGCTTTTTAAAGAGGTTTCGAGACATAAGGGACTGGTGTTTGGAGTTCTGTTTTAAAGCACACATTCCTTTCTTCTTATTCTACAGTGGACATTGTTAATGTGGGAAAGTCCTGCACACAGATTTGTTGTTGCTGACTGTGCCAGCTTTCAAAACCAAGATGAGAATAGTACGTGAAGGCATCTCTCTTTTTGTGTATCACTTGCCTGTTCAGTCCAAATGATTAACCAGTTTTATTGAAATAATAACAGCATATATCGACAATTATTAATCCTTACAATTCCATGGACATAGAGAAACAGTCTTGCCTCTTAGTGACAGATATCCCAGTAAGTACAAGGGCATGAAATAGAGGAAGGCTAGACTTGATATACTGTGGCTCCACCGAGGCGATTGTCAGGCTGGTAAAGCGGTTGTTTATGTAAATAAGGGCTAAATGAGGAGTTAAAGTTTAGTTTTAGGAAAAGTAGGGGCTATTCAGGATTGCTTAGCAAAAGAGTGTCCTCATTGTAGGCCTGTACAAGATGCTAATGACAAGAATGTACAATGAATCCTCTCATTGCTCATTGCTGTACTCAAAAACACTGAGCTGAACTAAAATTAAAATTACTGCAGTGTTATTCAGACTGCAGCACATCACCTGTTTTATTTTTGGCTGGACCACAACAGCCCTACAAACTCAAATGTCTATGACTGACTGACTGACTGACTTACTTGAGTGATGAAGTTACACCATTGGTCGGCTGTGTGTTGGAGTTTCCCCATTGGCCGTCGCCCTTTCATACTGAATCATTGTGAACAGTTTCCTATTACATCCTCAGGGGGCGTTTATAA
>OMKZ01015627.1:100144-112086 GCA_900302535.1 Neoniphon sammara | reverse complement strand
TACCTGCTACCAGCTTGCTGCGTTTGGAGGCCTCTGCTGCCAGCTCATATGAGATATTAATCATCTTCTCCTTTTCTTGTACTGTAGCTTCCTCCTCTGCCTCCTCCTCTGGGCTTAGAGCCACACTAGGAAGCACACTCTGCATACTGGGATGCAAGCACACACACACACACAAGCACAAAATTTGGTCTGTGAAATAAATAGAAGCTCAATTTTAAGCATCACTTCAGCATAAACACATGAATATCTCTTTTAAAATCAATTCTGGGCTGACATTTAGAGTGAAATGTCACCATACCGGGGAGAGATGAACATGGATTTTTCTGCAGTTTTAATAATAATATTAACTTTATTTATATAGCACCTTATAAAACAGAGTTTACAAAGAGCTTTGACAGACAAAGGATGGCAATGTAAGGCAATGTAACAACAGAAAGCCAAACAAAAGCAAGACAAAAAACAAAAGACAATTAACGTAAAGTTAAGATAAAGTTAAAACAAGAAGACAAAAGACACAAAAAGACAGTAGAGAGAAAACAGAGGGATGATGAAAAATAAAAGTGATAAAAAGATGGTAAATAAAATTAAATGAAAATACAAATAGAAAGAATAAAAGCAATAAAAAGACATAAAAGCAAGACAAAAAAATGGGTTTTAAGAGGTGATTTAAAAGGCAATGATGTGCATGAAAGAACAGGCACTGTGGCTCATTTGGAGCTGTCTCTGGTGATGACCTGCTGTGACCTCAAATCCACCTGTCTCCCTGACAGGTAGTTATGGAGAGCATATCATATTGTTGGCTGGGAAATATCAGTACTGCCTACCTGCGATGAATGCCCTTTCAAAGGAGGGGTCCTTATCAAAGGGTTGACAATGTCTGTGATAGGGAGCCCAAACAAGTCACTTTATCAGTGCAGACAGGGCCTGGTGGTGTGTTTACCTGTTTTTGGCTATGAGAGCTTTGATGCGGTCCACTTTCCTCTGCTTGTCAGCCTCTTGCTCAGGGCTCAGTACCTCCTCAGGGTCTGATTCCACGTAACGCTCAGGAATCAGCACCTTGTCAGGCACAGACAGCTTCAGAGAAACAGGGAGAGAGAGAAATAGCCTGTCAAAGGCACGGAGGCTCACAGAAACATACAGAGGTGTTTCACCTGCTTAATATCCAAGTCAAATGAGAGACAAATTCACATTATTGTCCCATACTGCTCAGTCTAGTTAATTAACCAGCTAGGCCTCAGCTACTTCTCTGTCAAGTGAGTGAGACTTTTCATTTGTCACAGTGGGATAGTTAAGTAGCACAGGATGTTATACTGTATCGGTAAAGCACCTTGATAATTTCTTCTTTTATTCTGCTTCAGTTTAGACACATAACAACATAACATAACATAAGTTTTGCTGTGGTATTAAGGGTAAAAATCATGATTTTTACATAATAGCTCTATGAGTCCTCTTTCTCTGGTGAGTAAGTGCTCTACCTCTCGGTCCATATTGAAATGCTCTCCCTGTGAAGCTTCTTTGAGTCGGGCAATCTCCTCGGCGGGCGTCTCCTGCTCCCTCACCACCTCCTGCTGCCTCAGAGAGGCCTCCAGCTCCTGGATGTCACTGCTCATCACCTCATCTCGGCGCCTCATTTGGGACTATAAAACACACAGAACACACAAGACAGAAACACACACGCAGACTGGATTACTTGTACAGGATTTGAGGATTTAATTTCAACCTGTTGCATGCTTCATTGCTGACTTAAGGGTGTGAACATTATGAACTGTGATGCAGCCTGTCTGTATGTGTCGCTCATTCATACCTGCATGCTGCGGAAGGGGTTTTCTTTAGTGAACGAGGGGCTGCGGGAGGGTGTGTTGTCCTGGCTGCTGCCCAAGATGTTAAGGCTTTTTTTCTTCTCCCTGAGCGCTCCCTGCTGGTGGCGGCGGATCCTCTCCAGCTGCTCCTCCACGCTCATCCTGGGTCGGCTGCTCTCCGCAGCACACAGCTGCTGCTCCACCGCACTGCGTGGACGCTCCTGTTAGCCCGGAGAGGACAGCCATATGCACACATGCAGAGCACAGAGGGGCACAGAAACACAGACAAACACGCATGGATGGACTCAATGTTCACTCTCTCTGAACAAAAATGAGCACACACGCACGCACATATGGAAACAACCTGACTTCTGTGCACTTACACGCTCTTGCTGGCACACATGGGTGCACCCAGAGAGACTGGGGGCCTGTTAATGCCTGAGAAGGAGAGGCTAATGATGTGAACTCAACTGGGGAGAAGTTGTTCACTCTCAGGTCTGTGCAATGCTGCAGGGGCTGGCAGATCTGGATGCTATCCAGAGCCTGAGGAAAGGCAGCCCCTACTGTCCGGATTGTTCAGGAGGATAGTATCCCGAGGCCTGAGCTGAACTCTACAGGCCTGTAACATACTCTCCTACCACCTCAGGCTATGTGGCACCGCCTCCAGGGAGGACTGTGAGTGCCTGTTCGCCATGGGGCAACAGCTCAAGTTTATTAAGTTCATGCAGGTTCACTTATATCAGTCTTTATCTGACTCTGTCTTTCTTTCTGTTTAAAAGCAAAGGCACACCCTACAGTTTGGACCCCTAATAATATGGTTGGTAGATTAAAGTTGAGAGTGTTTGGGGCTGGAAACTGTGTATAAATCAGGCTTGGCATTTATTTGACTGCAACTCTTTTGGGAGAGTATGAGTCACACCCTGGCCACAGCATAAGTGGCTTCCACTGCCACATGTCAGCTTGCAACGAACAGCCTGATAAACAAAACAGCCCATTAAAGGGTGGAGTGAATGGTTCTGCCACTTTAGACACTCAAGTAGTGGCCACTTCACCGCTGCTCACATGTATTCACAATGAGCACTGGCACTTACATGATGACAAACAGGGGCACAGCAGAACAGACCTGAATAAAAATTATTTATGAAGTAGTTATATTTTTTTCTTACTACTTGGTTTAAGAGATCAGTGGATTTTGCCACTTAGGAGAATAATTTGTGGAAAGTTTATCTTATTTTAAAGTTAACCTGCAATTCTGTCATCAACTGCCAACTCATCTGATACCCCAAAAGATAAAAACATATGCTAAGAATTATTTGCAGCTACTATTACAGCCAGGTCTACACCAGAGAAGTGAGGACTGAAAGCTGGGACTCACCGTCCTGGGATCAGGCTTCCGGCCCTTCCTCAGGGTAACGTATGATGCTATGGAGGATGACTCAGGCATCGGTGACTTGGTCCTGGGTGGGACGATGCCCACTGGGTGGGACATACCTGAACAGGCATCAATGTGTGATCAGTGTGCCAGGTGTTTCCTTGATTGACTACCCGCATGTGTACTTCACATAGCAGAGTAATGCTTTAGGAAATATATTATGTGTGCTAAGGTTGCTTAACGGTAAACCACTATTACATTATCATTACAGAAAAAGCTTAATCTACCTATGATACCAAATATTCTGAAGCACCATGGGACTATTAGTGTCAAAATGGGTATAGAAATACAGCCAAAATGAATGGTCTACAAGAAGAGGTGCACCTGTTGCAAATCTCAGGACGGCACCTTCTGTCTGTAGCATTTAAATACTAAAACACTGTATCTTATTATTCAAATTAAACATAATAGAGACAGAGCTGGTTAGTTTGGGTTTTTGTAGAAATAGCCTGACTTTATAGGTGGAACTGCTCCAAACTTTCATTGCCAGTTAACTTTTAATGGCAGTTTTTTATTATTCTTTGTTGTGGTTTCCTGGTATCATGATACTTGGGGTTGTATCAGTATTGTGTTTTACCTTTGTTTCCGGAGGGGTCTCTCTCAGATGTGTGTTCAGATCTGTCCTCACCATTGCTCTCATCCACTTCGGCTACAGTGGTGAGCTCTGGTTCACTCTTATATAGCCGATAGTCTGGGCCCTGCAGAGAAGGAGTGAAGGAATTCAGCGCTCATACAGTATGATTCTGATTTACATTTATGACAGAAGAGTTTGGTTCCAAACTGAGATATCCCCTGTTTAAAAAAATAAGTGGCACTGGGTAATTAATAATTTTTAACCTGGGCTTTATTTTCCTAGCTTCTGCCATCATAGCGATTGATTGTGTTTAAAATGATTGTGAATGTAACTGCCCTGGATCACCAACAAGCAAATTTGCTGCTATGTGGTGACACACACAATTTATATGCGTCAACACCCACATATCTTTTTTTAACACTTTGGCTAGTAGGCAGTTCATATTTCCCAGGATAGTGTTAGGGTAGTATTTTTTTTTTTTTTTAGTCACCATAAAGAAACACACAGTTATGCCTTGGAGTCTTCTCTGCAATATCTTATTATTCCAAGTTCTTGCACACTTGCGCAAGTAAAGCTTTGAATAGATACAACTATGGAAGTGTTATAGCCTATATGTCGCTAACTAAACAAATGTGCCATTATTAAAAAAATAAGCTGTCATGACTACTTGATTCATGCAGTTGATGTCAAACACAATTAACCCAAGTCAGAGATGAGGCGGGGCTTGGCTAGGGAGCGGGTGAGTGATACCAGAGTGGAGCAGGGGCTTGAAGCATTTGAGCAGACTGTGCACATTTGCAAAATATTTAATGGAGTCTGAACACACTCTGCTCACATGCTCTGATATTTATAGAGCATGCAATGATTAGCAAGCATTAACAATCTAGTTGCCATAAAACCAGATAATCAGACATTGGATTGAATTTTGCAATTTTAGGTCAGTGGTATTGGGTTGAAAAAATGGTTCAATTGGCTCTGTGTTTATGTATTGCAGAGCAACACTCTCAGTGACCTGGATGTGTGAAAACTCTACTGTGCATTAAGTGATGAAATCAATCAGTTATGATGGCACATAACTTGGAAAATAAGGTCCAGGATCATAATAAGCAGAATCCTTTAAGTGACTGCATATACTGACACATAAATGGATATGGCAGTTTGGACGAGAACTCTGATGTTTCAGTTCAAATCACACAGCATTACAGCCAAATGAAAACTAAGCAGCAAGCAGACACATTCAAACTCAAATGTAAGTAGGAACAGGACACAACAAAAACTGCTAGGAAAATCAAGTTCTAACATAACAATGACTTTCAACATATAAAAAGGAAAACAAAACATTTTGCAGCAAAAAACACAAAATAAAAATGTGGATGAGGCTTCATCCAACTAGTTGTTGAATAAAATGGATGATGGAGGTGTGACATCAGATAAATGGAGAAAAAAATCCAACCAAAAACAATCCAACAGACATGAGATGGCCGTCAAAATGAAAGTGAAAACCATCACAGTGGGTGATGACGAGTGATGACACAGCTGAGGGCAGAGCTGACCCTGGGGTCAGCAGGTCAACAGGCTTACGCTGTGCGTGCCATTCCTCTGATTTGCCTTCCTGTCCTCTGGCCTGTGGAGTGATGAAGGGCGCACGCCAGCATGTGGGGGCAGTGGGGGCACGGCAGGGGGGTTAGGCTCATAGGACTGGGGTAGTGGCGGCCGCGGGGGTACCAAGTCCTCCTCCTGGGGATCATACAGGGCATGACAGGACAGGAGGCAAGGTGACACATGGCACCACCATGCCCGCTCAGGGCAACAGCCATCTGGTACAGGGCAGTTTTGTCCCACAGGCTGGGCACAGCCGATTAGCCAGAGACAGCTTCACAGTCTGTTACAAGGTGACTGACACATCCATTCAGAAACCACCACACAAACTGCACATGTGACAGCAGTAACACTCAGCAATACTACTGAACTCTGTCTGGGTAAAGAGAACTGTATGACCAAGCGTATTTATACAGTTTCTTTCCTCTGCGAGTGACACCTTACCTCATTCTTGTGTTTGTTGGAGAAGGACCTGGATCCATAGTAGCTTGTACCATCAAAAGCATTCCTCTGGGCTTTGTGTTTACTGAGTGCCTCCATCACATCCTGGATCCTCCATAGCTCTTTCTGGATGTGGACATGCTCCTGGCTAGGAGGCTCCGTCTAGTTGCACACACATAGACACATGCACACATTCACAACTGAACAGACCACTGTTGAACATTTAATGTTGAGCTCCAGGGATAACAATGTACAGGGGCAAGCAAAAGGCACAACAAAGAAAATGAAAGAGACAATAAAGTGTGATGGTGTGTGTGTGTGTGTGTGTGTGTGTGTGTGAGTGGGGGAGGTGGGGGGTAATGGATCTATTGAGGTGTGCAGTCATGCCTGGACCTGGACTAGCTCCTGTGTGAGAGAGGCATTAGAGAGGAAAAATGAAGAGAGGACAGTGGAAGAAAAAGGGAGTGCAGGAGAAAAGAGAGACAAAGAGAGAGCCAGAGAAAGGGCCAGGTAATTATAGCCTCCCTTCCTGATGACAGGTTTGTCTGTGTGTGAAGGGCACTCAGGTTGATGCTGCTCAGGCTCCCTGCTGGCACTCTCACTTCCATCTCAGCATGGAGAGCCTGGGCTCTGACTCAGGCTCCACCAGGAATAAAAGTTAGAACACCATCTCTACACCTCTCTCATGTTGAATTGAAAGATAAAAGACAGATTTAATTAAGACCTGGCCTACCATCGCTACAGTCATCAATCACTCCCCATGTCACAGTGATCTCTCTTACATCACTGTGCAATACAGCTGGAGTGCCCAGAAAACTGTCTCAGGTTTTCTGCTTAAGTTAAACAGAGCGTGCCAACAAAAAGGATGACTGAATTTTCAGGGGAATAGCCAATCAGCCAGTATCAGCTTTAAAGACCCACTCTGATTAAAATCATGTTTTTCTGTTTTTAATGTCTTTTGCCAGATAATCCGCTACTGTACTGAGGTATTCTATGTGCTCCGCTTGTCATAGAGTGCTGTTTTTGCTTCAGGCCGGTCAAAATTCTACTCCCTGTTGCACTTACAGAAATCAGGATTGATGCAGGCCATGTGGGTTTACTGGTCTGTTACATCACAGACTAGTAACCAATCGTAGCCTCAGATTCTCACTATCTATTTGCATATTTAGCTAATGCAGTTAAACATAGTCCACAAAGTTGTGACAACAAAGTAGTAGTATGTCTCTTTTTTGTGGGGTCCCCCCAAGGGTCCATTTTGTCCAAATACTTCCTGCAGCTAAATGAGTCAAAATCTGAAATAGTCAAAATTACTCCTCCTAGCCACAGCACTAACAGCATTACGAAACTCTCCTCTAATCTAGGGGTCCTATCCAATAATGTTCGAAAGGAGGCCTGTGATCTAGGTGGCATTTTTGACTCCGAGCTGTCTTTCGATGTTCAAGTGACCAAAGTAGTGCAGTCATGCTTTGCTCAACTGAAACAGTTAACCAAGGTCAGGTCATTCCTTTCCCATGCAGACTTCATGCTTTTATTTCTTTCAGGCTGGATTATTGTAATGTACTTTATTCTGGCATCAGCAGGTGAAACATCCACAGACTGCAGTTGACTCAAAATGCAACAGAGAAATGACCACATCACACCAATCCTTGCTGCCCTTCACTGGCTGCCTGTGAGTTTTAGAATTGATTTTAAGATCTTACTGCTTGTTTTTAAAGCCTTGGATGGCTAGGCTCCTGCCTATATCTGTGATTTGCTATCTCCCTATGAGCCAGGTCATTGCCTGAGATCCTCTGGCAGGGCGTTACTACTGGTTCCAAAATCTTGACTTGCCACTAAGGCTGACCGGGCCTTTGCTGTTCGAGCCCCTCAGCTATGGAACGCCCTGCCTGGAGATCTCAGGCAGGCAAGCACAATGGCATCTTTTAAATCTCTTCTTAACTCTTAACTTCTTAACTCACTTTTATTGCATGGCCTTTTATTAATCTGATTTTATTAATTTTATCTTACTGATCTTATCCATTTTATTGTCTGTGTTGTATGTGTTTTTATCTTATTTTATGATATTTTTATATTATTTTATCTGTTTCTTGTTTTATTAATTTGCTGTCGATTTTATTGTTTTATTATGACCTGTATTTTATTTTTGTTGTGGTTGTAAAGCACTTTGTAACCTTGTTTCGAACAAATAAAGTTGTTATTATTATTATTATTATTATTCTTATTCTTATTCTTATCATTATTATCATTATTAACTCTTACCAGAGCTGGTGACCGGAGCTGAGGTTTGTCTAGCTAACATTAGCAACACACAGCTGATTGATAACGTAGTTAAGCCGAAGGCTCATGTTATCTATTACTGTTACATCTAACTATGTAGAGAGTGGGCGACCTTGTACAATTTGCTCTTCTTCTTCAGAATTGGCCTCCGGTTCAAATATTTATACATGAATTATACCTATATTACCTCTTGCCACTATGTAGCACAGCCTACAGCAGCAAAACAGAAAACAAGCAGAGGTTTGTGTGGGCAGAGTCGAAGGTGAGCCTGGAAGCACTTGGTGGAGATTTGAATAGAGGCAGGGACTATTTACATACTCATAGATCCATGCATACTAAAAGAAGGCAAAGGTGTAGAGTTACATCTAAGCCATTTGAAGGCATGAAGGGAATTTTTTAATGGAAAAACTTCTTAACGTGTAATTTTGCTGAACGGAGATGAGTTTAATCAATACCGGATAGAGGTCTTTAAAAAGCAGTATCATCATTGGTCCAACATTATTTTTACTGTTGATATTTGGTTGGTTCTGAAATTGGCACTTGTGTGACCGTTTTTCTAAGAGTGCGTCACTTAATACAACTTGGCTTGGAAAACTGGCTACAAAGTCAAATTAACATGGGCTTTTGTTTAAAAATCAAATTTATTACAGCCTGTTTGGAAAGCTTAACCTGTTTTGCACCTGGATCATGATTCTTACAAAAATGCATTCTGAACTGCTATCGGTGTCACCATTATGGGTGGGAAGATACCAGATATCATTATCAGCCTCCAAAAAAAATCAGTGCATCTCTAGTTGTCATAGTCATAGTTTGATCTATATGTGCTTTGACACATTGTGAGGTCAGACTGGCACCATGCCAGTGTTACACAGCAGAAGCAGTGCAGGATGAAAGCCATGTTGCTTCAGTTTGAAGACTAATCGTACCTGAGGGCTTCCCAGGGCTTCTAGCTGCTCCAGCAGGTTGTTCTTGGCCAGAGTCACATCTCCTTCCAGCTTGTCATACTCACTCCACGACCGCTCCAACTCCTGGTGAGGAACAGAAAAACACTCCGTGAGCTGCTACGCGATACAACAAGAAAGAGTATCTGTGGTGTGTGTGTGTGACTCACAGCAGTGACTCTGCTGAGTTCTCTGCAGGTGCTGAGGAGGCCGCTCTGCAGTACATCTCTCTGCTGGATGACACTCTGCATGGCAGCTGGGTTATCAGAGCCCATCTCTATCTCCTGACTGGCTGATAGCAGTGCAGTCTCAAGGGTGTGCTGGAGAAACACACATTAAACACACAACATTACACACACAGTCACAAGGACACACACAGTATGAATGCATAATGCGTATTTCACTGTACCAGCTAGATAAGTTAACTTTAATGACCCCAGTAATAGATTATGTTAAGTGTATACAGAAAAACACCATGTACTTGCTTAGACTTTCAAACATGCTTGCTTAGACTTTCAAACATGCTTTTCACTGTGTGCCTGTCAGCACTGCAAAGTCTGTGATACTATTTTACACTCAGTTGACAGTGAGGACAGAAAAATATGTTAAAGATGACATGGACAAACACAACTAGCGGACAAGAATATGACATACAGTACATATGGTATGATAGTGTGAATGTTCATTTCCTGTTTGTACTTGTACTCACTCTGCTTTTGGAGTGTTTTTATCAATTGTGCCAATAAACAAAGCTTGGGCTATATTTGGTCTACCACCAATTTAAAGGGAAGCGGTTTGGATGGGAATCTACAAGCACAGAGAAGTGCATACCACACAATGTGTTTTTCTTTGTTTTTTTTTTTTCATTTTCTCACATGGCCCCACCCCTTTGCATGTATAACAGTATTTTTCATAAGGCAAGTGCTGGTGATGTGAAGTTCAATGGTGTTTAGTTACCTTCTCTCTGTGCAGCTGCTGGAGTTTGTCCTCCTGTGCCCTCACCACCTTGTCCTGCTCACACAACCTGCTCAGTTTGGTCTGGGGAGAACAAAACACTCATGACCCTGTTTATCTGAGAATCAGGTACCAGCATGCCTTTATCTTCAGTTTCCTCATAAAAGAGATCATAGCACAAGAAGCAGTATAAAGCATAAAAATGAATAGTGCATTGTGTCATGAAAATAGTGAGTGTAACACAGGACTTACGTCAATGTCCACCTCTTCCGGTCTGCACATGTAGGCGTGTTCTCTGTAGTCCTCTGGACTTAACTACAGGGAGAGACAGACAATGTCAGAGGGACAGGGACACCAAATATGGACATACACATTAGAATCACGAGATCTAATGCAGTGTCACGACAAGGCTATCTGAGAGCCAGGGGATTTGTCCTTGGGTTGGAACTTGTATTTCCACTGAATCAGACAAACTAAATTAGCAAACCAACAGTCGGAGAGCAGCCAGTCTAAACATAGCCTCTATTCTGATAGTTCTGGTGCCTCACATTTCAACATTCACAACCATTTGTCTCCATCAGCACAATGTCGTGGTTTTTCTGGCAGTGCAAGGGGAAGGCATGTAAAACAATCTTGCTTACTAAACTCCAGTATCGGGGCATTGGCTGTGCCTAGTGGTTGTGCTTTTCTCCAGCAAATGCTTTAAACAGCTAAGTGCTCCAAGGAATCTGCCTGTCTGGTAGCTGTGGTCAACTTCAGCGTGTGTGTTTGTGTCTCGCAAAACTGCAGTATTATTACTTAAAGATCCAGTGCAATGATTTTAGCTCAGTCAGGGAAAGTATGATATTGATTTCCTGCACATTGATTTCTTTTGATAATCAGATGGTATAGAGCTTGTCGGAGTGAAACCCTGACCTTCCCATTAATTTTGCTGTCCAGTGCATACTAATATTTCTGTCTTTGGGGAACAAATGCTATTTTTGGGGGGACTTTGGCACCCGGCAACAATGGAGGCAAACATTTTAGTTAGTTTGACAAGTAGCTGGGTGGCAATTATCAGACAGGCTATGGGGCACCTCATTAACTATGCATCTAAACCATAGAGTTGTTTAAATGACATTAGCTGACCTTCTACAATTCTGACAGTTACAATATTTGGGCATTTGGGTGACTTAACATTAACAGTTTCTCTGTTAAATTACACCATGAAATTGAGAGATGAAACTCTCATTACACTGGGCCTTAAAAATAATCCCAGACTGACAAACAAACCACAGACCTCCTTAATGAGTGTTAACACACTTTATAATGTTCAAAAATGTTGATAAGCAGGCCTTAGTTTAGTTACTTTAATCCAGGCCAAAATACTGACCTAAATAACACAGGCAGCCCTAATGACTGTTTTAGCATGGCGCTAATGTCAGACTGCATTGCAGCTGTATTTGAAAAAGAGTCTTGACTGCAGTCTGAACTAGTCTATATTCCTTTGGGCCTGCATAACTATAGCTCCAGGACAAAGAACAAAAATATAACCTTCTTTACTCTTACATTTATATGTCATTCTTCAACTTATTAAAAAAAAGCCACACTGTTCAAAGCAAGGGAAAGTATTTCAACTGCATTGGATTCCATGTTTCAAGACATTGCTTTTATGAAGTAACATCATCATTCACCCACGTTTGTAAATCCAAAAACATACTATGGGTTCCACACCCAAACCTGCGCACACAGACACAACTTCACTGTCTGAACTCTTTTTTGCTCAGTTGAACCACACAGCACAGTTAAAGCAGGTGGAACCTGTGGACCAGGTGGCATTCCACACAGAACATGCAGGCTCTCCCACAGCTCATGGAGCTTCGGTGCGGTATGACGTGGTGTGGACCAGAGTGAGGGAGACAGACTTCTGGCAGCTGAACACGTGG